>VXBZ01002985.1:204564-270403 GCA_013399135.1 Heliornis fulica
GTGGAACCTCCTGTCATCCAACTTGTGACCATTGCCCCTTGTCCTGTCCCCTCAGGCCACTGAAAAGAGGTTGGCCATCTCCCTTTATATCCCACACTTCAGATATTGATAAACATTGGTGAGATCCCCTCTCAGTCTTCTCAAGGCTGAACAGCCCCAGATCACTCAGCCTTTCCTCATAGGAGAGATGCTCAAGGCCCTTAATAATCTTTGTGGCCTCTGCTGGACTCTCTCCAGGAGATCCCTGTCTGTTTTGTACTCTGGGGAGCCCTGAGGAGCCCAGAACTGGACACAGGACTCCAGGTGAGGCCTGACCAGGGCAGAGTAGAGGGGGAGGATCACCTCCTTTGACCTGTCTGCTGTGCTCCTCTTTATGCATCCCAGGATCCAATTGTCCTTCTTGGACACCTGGGAACACTGATGGCTCATGGCCAACCTGTCATCCATCAGGACGCCCAGGTCCTTCTCTACAGAGCTCCTCTCCAGCAGGTCATCAGCCTGTACTGACACCCGCGGTTCCTCCTTCCCAGGTGCAAGACCCTACACTTGCTTTTATTGAACCTCATGTGGTTCCTCACTGCCCAGCTCTCCAGCCTGTCCAGGTCTCGCTGAATGGCAGTGCGTCCACTCCTGCATGGAAAAATAAGCAATTTTTCTCATTTTCTGAAGTATAGTCAACTGAGTAAAAAAAGGGGAAAAAATAGCACCGATTGCCTCTTAAGGTATATTTAAGAGCCTGATCTGAGATACACATTCTAAAGATGGAAAATGGGTTTAGTTTTTGAGAGGTACAGTACATGTGATCTTGAGTGATTGGTTTATATTTCATCAAAATTGTAAAGAAATCTCTTCTACATAGGTTTGTGTTGATATATTTAGGATAGAATATATAACCTTGATGGCTATTTAGAAAAAAAATAATCAAGCTATAACATTCAGATCATTTTCTGTACTGAATTGATGGATCAGTGGATAAAGCTTCAATTACAGTCACAGAATTGTAATTTTAATTGGAAAATTGCATATCCAGTCTTCACTATGACCAGAAAAAAATTAGACTAATGAAAGCAACAGCTAAGTCATTTTTGAAATTATGCACATGTGTTAAATCAAAGCAAGAAAACATCTTTTTTTCATTATAGCTGTTAAAATGTCTTTCGAGGACTGTATTTGAAATAGTATTTTTAGATGGTGTGGGGAGGTATAACCTAGAGGAAGGAAACTAACAGGTCCATATTCTGTGTTGCATCTATATATTATTTGACATGGGAATTTTAGTGATATCAACTAATGATGATCACTGCTTGAGCTAGATGCATTATAAATTTAGGAGAGCAGAACCTTCAGATTAGCTTGCTACATTAATGAGTATTTGGACACAGTAGGAGGTAAAAAAAAAAAAAGTTTAAAATTACAAAAAATGCCTAAAGGTTTTGAAAACTAACTCCCATGAAACTGATGCCCCTAGGCAGCTTTGAGGAATATCCAGCGTAGGCTGTGTAGTATTATGCCTTTAGATTACAACATATTTTTAGAAAGTGATTAACACTCAAACAAGCAAGATTCCCTCTTGTGGTATATGGATTAGTTACCTATGTTAACAATTTTAGCATAGCCCACTTCTAATTTATAGTATTGATTACATTCACACTGTTAGCAGCCTTGAAGAAATTGTAGTTTTAGCACTTACATTAAAAATTTCAAGCAAGGTAAAATGTAAATGTTGTCAACTCTATTTAAAATTGTGTAAAATACGAGTGAATCTGGTGACCTCATTAGAAATAATCCCTCAGTACAAATTACAGTGGCTTTGGTGAGACAGTTATACATATGTATTATAAATTGTATAATATTGATATAACTCAAATCAGACTCTAAAACTTGGGGTCTGGCAGGATAGATGAAAAATAAGCTGACATTTTGAGATGTATATCTAATTTTCCATTTAGAAGCTTTTATGTTTTTGGAATATTTTGATTTAGGAAAAAATCTAAAGTACAAACAGAAAATTAATTAAAGATGGCAAATGCATCTTAAAATTGGGAAGCCAGATGAGAATTTCTGTCTGCAGAGGAGAGAGGTCCTAAGGAACCCTTAACAGTATTTCTCTGTTTATACCGTAGGCTTTATAGTGAATGCTATAAAGTGAACTATTGGGTCAACTCACTTTCTCCTCCTGCCCAGGCTGGGGTTGTATCTGTCTCATCTGAGCAAAAATGAAACAAAATCTTGATCCACAGAGCACCTAGCTACTCTTTGTATGTTTTTACTGCTGTAATCAGTAGGTGTTACATTTGTGAATCTGCTCTTCAGCATGCAAAGAATGCCAGCAACATAGCATAGAAAGTAAGTTAATGATAATTATACCAGGAAAGGTGTTTAACACTGGGAAGTCCCTGAGAAAGAGATTTTATTTTAGTATGCAAACACTGCTAGATGGATGTTCAAGAGATGCTGAGTGTAAGCAGCATGTTTTCCACCCAAAAATAATTACAAAGAATCCATTCCTTGCGTTCTTGTAGGAAAAGAAAGAAGCCTTTTACTTCTGTGTGTGTGAAATAGCTTCTTTCTGCATGTTTCTCATTCCAGTTCTGTTTATTTATAATTTATGACAACAAACATAATGGATCTTGTAAGGCTGTCATTTCTTTTTTTATCATTTTTTTTGCTGCATCCTGAAGTTCAAGAAGTTCCTCTTGGAAGTATGGTATTTTTCACTTTCTCATACAGTTCTCCTCAGCCTAACAGTTCTACCTCTATTTCCTGCAAGAATTTCTCTGAGTAAGGCTTTGCCACAGGATCTCTTCTCATACTTAGTGTGTAAACACAAAGAAAAGAATTCTAGAAAAGATAAAGTATGCTTTGAGATTTAGACAGTTAAAAATGCATAGGATAAATGGATTTATTCCCATCTCCATGGGAATGTCGTAAAGTAGTGTTAAATAAGTGGCCTAGAACTTGATTCTCAAAGGAATGGGGTTTTTTTTTTGGTGTCCACAAAGATTTCATATCTGATTCTCAGGAATACTATGTGCCTACATCTGTTATTGAGTTACACACAAGATTTGCATTGGATAAATAATGCTCAGATGCAATAAATTTTCTGAAAAATCACAGAATAACAGAATTGTAGGGGTTGGAAGGGAACCTCGAGAGATCATTGAGTCCAACACCCCTGACAAAGCAGGTTCCCTACAGCGGGTTGCACGGGTAGACTTCCAGACGGGTCTTGTATGTCTCCAGAGAAGGAGACTCCACAACACCCCTGGGCAGCCTGTGCCAGTGTTCCATCACCCTCACCGTGAAGAATTTCTTCCTCACATCAGTGCAGAACCTCCTGTGGCACAACTTGTGACCATTGCCCCTTGTCCTGTCCCCACAGACCACTGAAAAGAGGTTGGCCATCTCCCTTTGTCTCCCACACTTAAGATATTGATAAACATTGATGAGATCCCCTCTCAGTCTTCTCAAGGCTGAACAGCCCCAGATCACTCAGCCTTTCCTCATAGGAGAGATGCTCCAGGCCCTTAATCCTCTTTCTTCTTTCCAGTGTCCAGGAGACCCAAAGGGCAGTCTTTGAAATGGAGACTGAAGCAAAGAAACCATTCAGTATCTCCACCTTCTCAGCATCCCCATTACTAGGACACACCCCTTGTTCAGCAGGGGACCCACATTATCTTCCATATGTCTTCATCTTGCTGTTCACATCCTTAAAACACTTTTATTATTCTTTATGTTCTCTGCCAACTTCATTTCCAGGTGGGCTTTAGCCTTCCCCCATCACATCTCTGCAGGACCTGACAATATTCCTATATTCCTCCCAAGTGGAGGAATTCCCATTCCTATATCCCTCCCTTTGCCTCTTCCACTCAAGATCTTGAACTCCACCATTTCATGGATGCTATGTCCCAAGTTGCCCTCAACCTTCACTTCCCTAAAAAGCCCATCCTTATTAGTAAGGAGAAAATCTAGTACCAGTCCACATCTCATCAGCTCCTCCACCAAGGAAGTTATCAGACCATCTTTAGTTGGGCATCCAAAATTATTGTAATCTTCTGGAAAAATATGGACATGAATCTTACCTTCCTCCCTATTAAATGGGAATAACAATGTTTCATGTGTACAAAGATACCAAGAAGGTCAATAAATCATTCCTTTGTCACTTTCAAATATTATAGCAGTAGGTGTCATAGAAGAACACATGTGAATATTAATTCTGTACTCAGAAGCCAAAATTAATGCTATGCAGTAAACAACGTATGGTGCCAAACCCTGAACAAAGGGAGTATAATGAAATACGGATCTGTTTCTCATTTGCTGAGCACAAGCCTTCCCAAGCAAAGTTTGGAGTTGATCAGAAATAGTGCAGTCTTTAATGAAGGGATGGCTTATATCCTAAATTAATTCTTATCAGCATTAATTCTGGTATTTCCAAGCTTTAGAGGTCTTGGCTTTTAACCCTCATGCTCTTTAATATTGTTACAGACGCATTCTGTTACAGGTGATCTTAAAAGCTACAGTCAGTAGAGTCCTATTGTACAAGGCTGTACAAGACTACTCAGAGACAATGACTGCCCGTAAATAGTTTTTGTATAAATAGGTGCAGTTTTTTGAGAGGGCTGTGTATGTTTTGGGCTGTTTGGAATAAAAACAATGGGTCTTTTTCTCCTGCTAACCCTTTACAAGCAGCTCGGAATGAGGGCAGCCAAGTGTCGCCACCAAAACAGCTATCTAAAGAATTGGCTTACGGTGGGGTTCTCAGCCAGAGGTCAGGCAGTTAGAGCCACCCTGCCCTTCTCATGTTGCTGAAAGTGAAATGAGTCTCTTCTAAATCCTAGATAGACGGGCAGGATCCTGGCAATGGGAGAGAAAGTTCTAGTACAGAAAAAATTGCGATTTCCTGCGTTATAAACAATTGATTCACACATATTTTACTGCAGACATTTGGAATGGTGCTGGAGAAAATATTTTCTGTAAGGTTCGGAAATCTCCACCTCGCCTTTATAGACAGCCCTTAGCCCAGTATTTTGTGCACACAGACTGAGCAGTCTTATTCTTGCTGATTGATTTTCAAATTGATATCGACTTTCCAATTCGCATTCACCTCACTGAGTACCTTCCATTCATCCATCTATCGTATTTCTAGCACGCTCATCACTGTAGCCTGTCAAGGCCTTACACAAATCATTTGAGGCATAATCATATGTCAGATACCTATGCAAATGATTATTCTGTTTGCCAGTCCCTGTAATGTAGTAACTTTCAAAACCACAAAAAATGTAATCCCTTTCTTTCTCTCGGCACTTTGCTGTACAATCTATTCATCCTGATCTATTTGTTTATTTTAGATTTCCTGTTTTCTTTACTGAGAGTAAAATCACACTTCAGCTGTAAAAGAGCTAATGGGCTTTGCAACAGTCCTCATGAAATCCACAGCAAGGAATTTCATCCCTGTGAAAACATATCGTGGTATAACACTGTACTGCAGAGCAGTATATAGAACAGTACATCTTGTCTAAATTTATTTAATTAAGCCTAACATATGTTTTTGAAAAATAAAAAAAAAAACAAAACCAAATCCCACCATTTCTATTTCAATCTCTCAGTTTGCAATATTTTTTTCTGTGAGAGTGAATTAAACTGTCAATAACAAGCAAGCAATATTATTGCAGTATTTGTGGTAAATTTTTATAAACTAAATTTCAAGAAGAAAACATTAAAGATACATGAAAAATCTCTATGATTGATTTGAATCATGGGGGATCTTTTACATTAGAATTAACATAAAAATTAAAAAGAAAAAAAGGAATTCAATATTTCCTGCTGTGGAAGGATGTATTTGAGCATTTTTCTGTTTATGAATTAAAAAACAACAAAAAATCAGAGTAATATGAAAAAGCAGCTATTTCAGAAAACATTTCTTTGTCCTTAGCATGATAGACAACCTCAAATATTTGGTGCTTTATCTGTTGCTTTCAACAAAGCAAGTGTTATATTTTAACACAGATACTTCTCTTACAATGACACTCTTTTCTTTTGAAGAAAAGAGAACTTTGGCACAAGGATTTACTTTGCATATCCTCAGAAAATTTGTTTTAACAAATCATTCCTGTTTAAAATTTCAACAATTACATATTTTACATTATTTTCCTGAGCTAGAAAGTACTTGTATTTTCTACTACAGTGAAATTTAATACATAGAGAAATTTTTACAAAGACCCATATGTGTAAAAGAAAGTGTCTGGGCTTTCAAATTTTTTCAGTACATCTGAAAAATTAAGTAAGCTACAGCAGTGGTAGCTGTACTATTCATCATAAAATGTAATTATAATCACTCATTAATAGTTCTGTAATTTTGCAAAAAAGGTACTTTGGAAAGGTAAAGGAGACAAAACACAACAGAGTTACATAAATACTTTCATTGATAGATTTACTAATATCTATAGACTAACCAAAAGGGCTAAAATAGCTACAGATGTCCTGAAACTGCTTCTGAAATCGTCAAATGAAAGCCCAAAAGTTGCATTAATCTTTAACTGTTTCAAGTTTCCAACAAAAATTGTCTACATTTTTTTCCTTCAAGTCACAATTCTCCAACTAAATAAAAAAGGACTTGAAAAACTGCCAAAGATTTTATTTTCCATCACAGATAGATATACAAAAATTAATACATATTTTTGTTTCTATTAAAGATAGAATCACTCTCATGTTTTATACTTAACAGGCCCTCTTGTAAGAGAACACCTGGAGGATGCTGGCTGCATGGATCCTAGCAGTAAGGTCATTACCCATTACCTAATTTCTAACTGCTATGGCAACAAATAATTATAGCTCTTCTATGTGCTTTGCCTTTGCCAGTCCTCAAAGTCAGGCTGGGCCATGCTTCTGCCAGTCTTGGGTGGTCTGGAGGGTGTGGGAAAGCAGCTGTCACTGATGGAGCAGTGATCTGGAGGAGGATGTAGAGGAATCATCCTAGGAGGGACAGTCTCCTTTGTTACAGGAATTATCTCCCACTGCCTATTGACAGGACCTACAGGGATCAAAGAGAAGGAAAACTTGCCCCATGTGATACCTCAGTTCCAGATGTTTTGATTTCTGTAGTGAAATCAACTGCAACTTAGCATTTCATCCTGAAGTGGCAAATTTCAATTTTTCCTTCATTTCTGATGAGTTTTAACAGAGATGCTGAGAAAGGACCTGTTGCTCCAGGAACTGAAGGCATGAAAGTCTCAGATGTTCTTAGAGCTCTTTCTCCTAGGAGAATCCAAGTTTGCCTTCTACTTGGCAGCCTGATTTTGTCATTGCTGTTTCAAGGAATGTGGTTTCTCTTGTATGTTATAAAAGTGGTATATAAGCCTTCACAGCATCTTTAATCCTACTCCTGGTTTTCCATTGCAACTTTCAAGGCCAGATTGGATGAGGCCTTGAGCAGCCTGGTCCAGTGAGAGGTGTCCCTGCCCATGACAGGGGGCTGGAACTTGATGGGCTTTAAGGTCCCTTCCAGCCCTAACCATTCCATGTTTCTATAATATTTTGAGTTAGATTCCCTGATCCTTAAGTACTAATCATTTGTACTAAGTATATCAAAATAAACCAACGATGGACATAATGTTCTTATGTTTAATCACAACTTCTAAAAAGGATTCACTCAACAACAATCAGTTCTGACTCCCAGGTGAGACTTCTCTAAGGATTTATTTAAGTCTCTGCAAGATCAGGACTCACACCTTCCAGAAATGAGATAAATTCTCATACTGATGATACAAGGCATTTTTGGCTATTTTGTCAGTTACAAGCTCTAGTATTTTTATTTCTGTCTTGGTACATTTTTAATATTTGTCACTGTCCTTCCAGTTGAAGGCCACTGCTTTGATGATTTTGTTATGCATGCTAGGTAGGTGCACCATTTGATATATAGTATTCTTCTATATAGTGCATTTATCTATATTCAGTTTGTATTTCTGAAATTCAGTATCACAGATAGTGACAAATGATTGATTAGATTTGACAGAGGAAAATGAAGTATATTTGGCGTAAAGTGTCTATACTGCACTGTCAATACTTTTCTGTGTAGCTGAGCAGATAATTTATCTATTCTCAACCTTACTCATTTATTTTCTGTTTACAATTATAAATAAACTGCAGATGTTTCTCTTTGCTTCACTTCACCTTGCTCAGCTCTTACCTTTGCTGCCCTGACATGCTCTGCACTGAATTTTTGGAAATATGCATGTTGTAACACCCAGAATGTAATAACAACTCACATACACACCTCCTCCACATGCTTTTTTTTTCCTAGTACAATGAGAAATTGGGGAAAAAAGACCCAACCCCAAAATAATCAGCATTTCATTAATAAAGAAGAAAACAATGTTCAGCTAAAAACTGTTAACAATACCTATATACACAAATGTGAATCATTTTTAAGTTAGCACAATTCTTTTAATAGATAAATATTAGCTTTATATTAGGAATAACTGCTGAATATTATACCCATGTAAATAAATTGTTCAATAAATTTGTCAAGACGTTTCATCCAATATTAGTAGGAAACAAGTGTGCAGGGACTAGAAACTTAAAAGTGCATTGCCTTTCCCTCTGAACTTATCAAGCAGCAATTGCAGTAACAGTACCTTGTGTTATTGGTAAGTTCTGTTACAGAACATAATTAAATCAATTGGTAATTGGCCATGACAAAATGTTCTGGTAAGTTTCAAGATGAGGAAATTTAAACTGACTACAAATTATTTTGCAGAAAAAGAGGGGAATCAACTTTTTACAAGGGTAGATGGAAGTAGGACAAAAGGGAATGGATTTAAACTGAAAAACATAAGGTTTAAATTTGATATCAGGGGGGTTTAAATTTGATATCATGGAAAGAGTGCTGAGGTGATGGAACAGGCTGCCCAGAGAAGTGGTGGATGCCCCAACCCTGGAGGGGTTCAGGGCCAGGTTGGATGGGGCCCTGGGAAACCTTGTCTAGATGCAGGCCTGGAGGTTGGTGGCCCTGACTGTGTCAGAGGGGTTGGAACTCAAAGATCCTTGGGATCCCTTCCAACCCAGACCAGTCTGTGATTCTGTGATTCATTCCTAAGGACATAACTCTCACAGTATCAAAAACTATCACTGAGTTTACCTTGGGTATGGATGACTGCATCTCTAATGGTTAAGAAGCTTCAAAAAACATCTTAAAGATTAGATTTCTGTCCAAAAATATTTAAAACAGAGACAGTCCTTTTTTTCACACCAAAAAAATTAAGTTTATATTTCTAGGTTTTGGTGGTTTGTTTTTGTTTTTGTTGGTTTTTTGGTTTTTTTTTCTAGAAAGATAAAGCAGTTGTAAGGTCCCTACTTTTCCTTTATTTTTCATTTTATTAAAAAAAATGGCCTTGGTTTTCTTTTTCCTTTTTGTAATGAATATCATATTTCACAAGGCATTGTTTCGGCATGACACAAGATTTAGATGCAGAACTGCCACTAACTAGTGGAAGTTGCCAGTTAAATATAAGGCATAACATTGAGAGTCTATCTAACCATACCTTCAAGTGTTTCCATATGGTGGAAAAACCTCCCTGAACTTGAGCAATATTTAAATTTGTACAATACAGTGGTAGGAAAATCCAAGTAGCATTTTGTTGCTTTATACAGAACATCATTATCCCAGGCAGAATGACTGTTTGCCTGTTCCCTTAGGACCAGAGTTTAAGATCAAGTCTGAGCATTTTTCTACGTAAAGGAAGCTCATGTATAATTGATGTTGATACCATTAAATGAAGCATTGTCTCTTTTTTACTACCTGACTTTAGAGTCACATTGACTGCAAACAATGAGAAAATCAAGAAACGAACTCCCCTAGATTGGTTAATTGCTCCAAAGGAGGATGTGAATGGGGAAAAAAACCCACACTTGCAGTAGCAGTAGGTGACCTAATATACATTGTCACCAACCAGAAGAAAAAATTACAAAATTAATTTTTTTTCCATGGAAAAGCAAAAATTCCTTTCTATTTCCCTGGAGAAATAGTCCCAAAAATGGAATCTATTGAGCATGCACTGGAAAGATAGTCAAATAGGTCTGATTAAAATAAGTTCTTGCCATAAAAAAATTGCAGAGTGTCCAGTTAACTTCAATTTCTGTGAAAACCAAATGGCCACCTTCTCCTTGGATAAATATTCCAGGATATCAGGTAAAAATATATTGCTCTAAAGGAAGGACAGTTTCAATTAATTTATATAATTCCAAAACTTTTTAAAAATTGTCAAAAAGTCCTCTCTGAAGCTTTTTAAAGAGGAATTCTGATTAAAATTGATAATAAATGGTATTGAATAAAATATTTCAGAATTATTCATATTTTCTATCAAAACCCAACAATTTCTTACTTTCTATTACAATTCAGTTACAAAATGTCCCCAAATTCTTCTGTTTCACCAGGTGGAAAACTGTTTCTTTATAATTCTGTATTCAGTGACAGCAATTGAATCTGAACTAAAAGCATTCTCAAAAGTGTTACACCACCTTCAGATCAGTAAAGCATTTCCAGTCAATATTGATGTTGAACCCATAAATACACAATTTCATCTGCCAACTAAGCATTATTCATAAAGAAACTGTGCTAAATCCAGAATTACTGCAAGAATGAAGTTATTTGGACATATAACAGCACAAAATGAAGAATGAAAAAGCCGCTTCAGGTGTCCATGTGAAAACAATTATTAAATATAAAATCTTTAACCAATCTTTGCCCTGTGATTCTTGCTTGAATACTAAAAGGAGGGAATTTAAATTGTCAAACTTCTTGTGCATCTCTATATACCTCATTGTGTACCAGTGTTGTAAGTAAATCTTACATCTTTTTGTACTGCAGAGACTTCCTGTTAATTGCACACAGTTCAGGTGTTGAGTTCCTTATTGTTTCATTTGTATTAAGAGTCTATGACTGCATACACTTGAATGGCCTGACCACTAAGCTATAATAAAGTCTTCAATGAAAACTAAAAGTCTCCAGGTCAAGAGAAAATAGAAAGAAAGAAAGAAGATGAAGATGAAGATGAAGACGAAGACGAAGACAAAGACGAAGACGAAGACGAAGACGAAGACGAAGACGAAGACGAAGATGAAGGAAGAAGAAGTTGAAGGAAGAAGAAGATGAAGGAAGAAGAAGATGAGAAGGAGAAGGAGAAGGAGAAGGAGAAGGAGAAGGGGAAGGAGAAAGAAATAAAAAGAAAAAAAAAGAAAAAAAAGAAATACAAAGGAAAAAAAGAAGAAAAAAAGAAAAGAGAAAGGACTAAAAGAAAAAGTGCTTCTAGTCAATTTAGTTACTGAAAACTCTAATCTCTCTGTAGGAAGTTATAATTCATACTCTTTGAAGGTCATGAAATATGAAGGCAGGAACGTTTCCACTCAAGACACCACAACATAGTTAATATACTCTCAGCTGTTATGAATAACACTTTCAATTTGACCAAACGTAATAGCTAAAAATGATGGGCAATGTTTTCAGAAAAATTCTTCTTCAAATTGCCTCTTCTTTCAGTTATACCAATGGAATTAATAAAAAAAATGTTACCTACACCTATAAACTTTAAACTATATATAACTTTTAAACTATAAACTTGGCATTGACCCTGTTCTTAGACTACCATGGCTACAAAAGCACTACTATTACTGAGGGATAAAGTCAGAAATGTGAGCCAAGACTCTCTATAATTCCAGTGGTACCACTTATAAATATAATATGAAGCATAAGATATTAAAAATGCAACTATATCAGAAGTTCAGAAAATCAGTTTTATTTAAATGTAAATTAACAAACTCTCCCTTCCTCCAATCTAACAGAATTGCATAGTCCACTGATTTTAATTAAGATGGGAAAACTGTTTTGATAAAATAAGAAATGACCCCAACATGTGCCCAAACCTTAAAATGAAACTGCATTTGAAGTGAATAGAAAAATGATTGATAAAGTTAACTTTTCCTCTATGCTATTTTTATTCTTTTTTTCCCCCTTTCTTTCCCCTTCTTTTTTTTTTTTTCTTTTTTTTTTTCTGGACTGAAAAACCCAAACTTCACTAAATGTCTCCTTTATGAGGACAAACGTTAACAACTTACAAAAACATTGAGATATTTATTGTAGATTTTTTTTAATGGTTTTGAATTTTCGAATGAATGTTCCATTCAAAATTACACTTAGCATGTACAACTGAAGTCACATGTTAAAATTCTTCTTGATTTTCACTTTCTGTCTAGTATAAAGGATATTCACAAAATTCAATTGACATCACTAGGCAAAGCTTAGAAACTACAAGGGTTTTTCTGGACATTGTTCAGTGGTATGAAATTAATAATGGAACAACAGTAAAAATGTCCTTTGAATCATCTAGATATAAAAAAAACAACAACCCAAAACAAAACAAAAAAAAAACCCAACCAAATAACCAGAGTCCAAACAAACCAGCAAAAACTCAAAATCCCCAAAGTCACATCACATTGTGATCACAGATTACACATGTGGTAGTCACAGTATAATGCAACTATTAACATATATAAAACTATTAAAATATTAATCTCTGCGTCAAATTATTACTATTACTAGTTGTTTGCCAAGTGAATATTGTCACTCCAATATGAGTCTTTTCTAGAATTAGGGAATCAATTATAATACTCATATCACTCTTCAAGAGTAATTGCAGGAGGTATATTTAATTCTCAAGTATTCTGAGAGATGTAAAAGTATGCTGAGGTTCTAGTTTACAGGAAAATCTGTTCTCTTTGTATTGACCTTTTCCCTTTGAGGATCTCTCTAAAGGTGTTTACCGGGGAAATACATCTGCAGAACAG
This sequence comes from Heliornis fulica, assembly GCA_013399135.1. NCBI lineage: Eukaryota > Metazoa > Chordata > Aves > Gruiformes > Heliornithidae > Heliornis > Heliornis fulica. Next base: position 217,402 of record VXBZ01002985.1, read on the forward strand.
GAATACAGTATGGTCTTCCACAGTGCCTGTAATCTCTCCATCACGCTGTATCCAAATGTGTATCCAAATCTCTCTAACAGTCATTCAGTAGTCACTGATGTATTTGCAGTTCTCTACAGCAGCTGCTGACACATAACCAGTTATTTCACAATGAAACCTATAATAATTGTTTCTTTCCCATTGAAACTTTGTCAAAACTGGCACCTAGATACTATGATTGCTGTGGTACAAATCCTGAGAGAGGGGAAACTAGCCCAAGCACTACTCTGATTCTTCTGTAAAAATGTGTGTGCAAAAGCATGAGTGGCTAAAAATCATGGTAATTTCTGACATATTTCAATTTTCTTTTTAAATCTAAAGCAGTGTTATATTAGCATAATTTTACACTGCAATCTGTCTTTGCTTGTCTAATACCAAATAACTCTTCTCTAGGAAATTTAAGTAGTTTTCAACTATATGAATACATAACTATTTTTGTCTGTATACATATGTAATTTGTTTTTTAATTATATGCTTGGGTTTTTTAAACTTTTTTAATATGCAGAATGTCACTATGTAACTCCACCATAATGAGAAGAAAGAGGACTGGGCCTGTCACCTGCTTGTCTCTTACCACTCCTTTCCTTTCTTTTTACCAAATAAATCAAACCCAGCCACTGCCTCTTTTTCTTCTTGCCACTTCCCCCAAACTCAAGGGTCTGTAGAACTTTCTTGTAAACTCATACACTGCTTTTCCATCCAGTGTTGGTTTAACTTCATCAACAAAACCTAATTGTAACCACAAATGTTGGATGAAAACACATGCTAAACTTCAGTCAAATGACAGCATAATCCTGTTATTGTAACTTCTCTGTAGTTTATTGTGCTTAGTGATTTTTATGTCTGAAATAACCATATAATTTGTACACATGCATCTTGTAACCAGAAACCTAAGCTGTGGCTATATATTTTAAATAGATGGATCTATTACAGAAAGTGGGTCCAGACATTGTATTTTAAGCAGAGGAACTTTCTGTGTCTGGACTACCAAATAGATGCTCCTTTTGACATTAGCATTGCTTCAAACACAGGTTTATATACTTCCCCTTTGGTAAAGGTGCAACTAAAACCACAATCTTAATGAAGAAACATCTAAAACTGGAAAGCACAAACTACAGTGGAAACTGTAAAACTGTAAACACAACAGAGAAGTTCTGAAAGGGCTCAAGAACTCTGTTACCAGTTAGTGGGAATGGGATAAGTGATGATAGTTATGTGGCTTACAAATTGGCTTCCAAACCCTGAACTTCATGACACAGTAATGTGGTTTGCAACTGGAAAACAAAATGTTACTGCCTTACAGTGTTTTCCAAATAGAAGTTCAAGAAATAAGAAATGTTCTGGTTCATAGGAAGTGCTGGGGGTTGAAAAAAATAAGCTATACAAAGCATTTGGGAACACAGCTATTTTCTCTGAATAAATATTTCCTTTACATAAATGTTCTCCACCACTTACTCCATTCCTGTAGTGCTGGCCAAGTTCAGAAGGACTAAACATTACCCAAGTACCAACATGTAGTGCTTCCTCTTGCCTGCACAGCTCTGCGGGTCTATATACAGACATATACAGTGGCTGCTAATCTTCCTTAGCTAGTTCCAGTCATTTACATTCCTTGGGGTTTCTTCAGTCCATTAAATATGACCTTTACACGTTCTGTTGGAGTTTTATCATACAGTTAATGCATGACTTTGTCTTCAGGGGCAAAGTGCAGCCCATGTTCTACCCAAAAGCAGCCCATGTTCTACCCAAAACAATGTGTGAGGTTTTTTCCCTCAGCATGCAAGAAAACTTCCCTTTAACTGGGAATATATTAAATGGAGACTCACTGACTAAAGCTGCTGTGACTGTTTCAAGAAGCTGTTCAACCACACAGCACTCTAGACCCGAATCTGACCCTTTATCCTCCTTAAACACAGCCATTTTCCTCTCAATAGTTGTTTATAGGAACATTATCACTTTGTGCTTCTAGAATGTATAATCTTTCTTGTTCTAATATCAGTAATAAGCAATTACTAATAAAAAGACTGATTATAACAATAAATACATCAGTCAATTTCTGTTAAACAGGTTATATCTGCACTATTTAAAGAACTGTGGAAGAAGGCATGCAACATGGCACCACAGCTAATGGCAAGAATTCATAGAATCACAGACTAGATTAAGTTGGATGTCAAAGCCCATCTAGTTCCAACCCCCTGCCGTGGGCAGGGACACCCTCCAATAGACCTGGTTGCCCAAAGCCCCATCCAACCTGGCCTTGAACAGTTCTAGGGAGCAGGCTTTCACAGCTTCTCTGTGCAACCTGTTCCAGTGCTTAACCACGCCAGTCATAAAGGATTTTTTCCTTATATCTAATATAAATCTACCCTAATTTAGTTTAAAACTATTATCCCTTGATTTTTCACTACATGCCCATGTAAGCTGTCCTCCAAAGTAGATGTCTTTGATTTAAGTGGCTTTGGATAATGTCTGTGTAGGCTGAGCAAGAAAATGGCTGGGTCATGGGAGAACTGGGCACAATGCTCACTACAAGGAGCAAGATGTACTCGGTGTACTTGAGATGGGTGCATTGTGCCAGCAGCAAATTCTCAGGGCCTGGTACATGAATCAAATATCATCACTTTTTTTTTCTTCTCTCTTTTCTTTTGTCTCGTACTATGCTTCTGTGCATAATAAGCATTCTTTATTTTCCTGGTCCTGTCTGATAGCAGCAGCTACATGGCTTACAGATGGCTTATGGAGACATTAGCCCCTCGTTTCTGTTGACTTTTGAAGACACTAAGAGTTTTGACTGTGACTAAGCAAATCTAAAAGTATCTGTCCTTAGGTGAGGTGTTGTCAAGGATATTCATCTGTGTCTGAGCCACTGTAGAATATTTTCCTAAATACCTCAACTGGGAATGGCTAGGAGATGAGGTTCTTCTAATTTCCAGCAGCGTGATCATGCTTATTCTGCAAGAAGACAAACATGGACTCTGTGGGTGGCTGGACTGGCAACAGTTGTCCAGCAAGCTCAGCACTGTTTTTGTACTGCCAGGTCTGTAGCTAGCACAGCTGATGCCAGAGAAGCACACTGGCTAGGTCAGGGCATTCTTTCCCTTCACACAAAAGGAACATTTTTTTTTTCCAATTTGCAGAAAGCAGTTCCTGATTTTAATGGCTGCCCATGTTTACAATATGCTGCTGTTACCAAGAACAACATGGACAATATATAACTGCATGTCTGAAAACTACTATGATGTTTCAGTAGGTCCCAATAGATAGAGTATGATCTATATGTGGTGTTCTATGAAGCTTGCAAATGTCTCAGAAACATCAAATATTGGTGATGTTTCTGGTTTCTGAACAAACAAACAAGCAGAAATTCAATATGTATGCAGTGTCAAATACACATTAATAAGCATAGTTATCTTTAATATGAAAGGGAAGCTGAAAATGCTGTTGTCAAAGGAATTGCCTGTTTTTATCCATTAAAGAAGCAAATCTCTCTTTAGTGCCGTTTGTTACATGGGTCACATTGTGTCTGGTTAGATCAGCCTGTGTTGTATCAAAAATACGCACTGTGTGTGCTGACAAAGCCCAAAGCAATACAGTACAGGATACATTTTCAGCCTAATAAGTGGGAAGCTACAGCTGTGTATTCTACCAACAATGACAAGCATTGTATTTGCTTTCCAACATGCAGTTTACCACTGTTGGCTAAATGTGCTGTAGGCAGAAGTTACCTTAGCAGAATGCAATCGGCCTTGCAAAAAATTGAGTCACCGCGAATCAGTAATATAGCAAGGAATAATGACATATCCTCATTACATTTATTATTATTATTATTATTATTATTATTATTATTATTATTATTATTATTATTATTATTTAATGTACCATTGTATCAATGCTGTCCAAAAGTAACCACTACATTGCCACAAACTCCCTGATACAGAAGGATACCAGGTTTCAGAGTTGGAGTTCTCACACACTGGGTAACACTGCAAATCCTGCTCCAGAAACAATCCTTAGTAAATGCAACAGAAAGACATTCAACTGCAGGGTTTTAAAAAAACTAATTTATTTAAATTCTATGTGCAGATTCAATATGTAACTATTGCAGGTTTTATGGATACAGTGGAGAAATGCACTACTGCAACTTAGAAGTACAACTACACATCACAACCACAAGAGATTCACAAAATACACTACTGCAAACACAAGAGAGTCATGAAATGCACCACTGCGACCTGCAACAGTCACAAAACTCACTATTACCCCCTGCAGGCAGTTCACAAGATTTAATATTACAACCACAGCAGACTCATGAACACACTATCACAGCTCACAAGTATATTCAATATGGAAAATATTCACTTATCCCTCTCCAGGTCAGGATTCTCATTATGTTACCATAACCAGCATCCTGGCCAAGGGGGGAGGGGTCTCCTTGCAGAATTGGAGAAATGACTCCCAATTCTCAGCCCGAATACAAGTTGGTTGATTTGGGTATTTTTATCTATGTGATGGTGGACAGGACTGTGCCAGAGTGGACCTTCCATGTTTGTCATTAGCAGTGTCCCCATTTATCTTATGTCCTTGGGGGTGCTGATCAATGACAAGCTCAACATGAGCCAGCAGTATGCACTAGGAGCTCAGAAGGCCAACTATGTCCTGAGCTGCAACCAAAGGAATGTGGCCAGCAGGTGGAGGAAGGGGATTCTGTTCCTCTGCTCTGGTGATACCCTACCTGGAGTACTGCTTCCAGCTCTGGGGTTCTCAGTACAGGAAAGACATGTAGCTGTTGTCCTGACTCCAGAGGAGGGACACAAAGATCATCAGGGGAATGGAACACCTCTCCTAAAAAGACAGGCTGCAAGATTTGGGCTTGTTCAGCCTGGAGAAGAGAAGGCTCTGGGGAAATATAATTGCGGGCTACCAATATTTAAAGGGACCCTACAGGAAAGTGAAAGAGGAACTGTTCACCAGGGAGTGAGTGATAGGACAAGTGGTAATGGCTTCAAGATGAAAGAGGGTAGGTTTAGATTAGAAGTTAGGAAGAAATTCTTTACTATGAGGGTGGTGAGACACAGCAACATGTTGTCCATAGAGGTTGTGGATGCCCCATTCCTGGAAGTGTTTAAGGCTAGGCTGGATGGGGCATTGGGCAACCTGGTCTATAGAAAGTGTCCCCGCCCATGATAGGGGATTGGAACTAGATGAACTTTGAAGTCCCTCCCAACCCAAAGCATTCTATTATTCTATCTTTTGCATATCTTTGTGTTGTCTGGGCCAACTGAAGCCAAATAGGGACCATACAGCTTGTCTTTATCTTACCTTTAGGCAGCTGAATAGTGGTTCAATTGGGACTCAGGTCATATTGTTTGTTGAAGGAATTCAAAGCTTAACCTTGTTTCAGTTCTTTGAATTACCCAGCACTTCCTTGTTATGTCTCAGTTTACAGGACAACTCCAGATTGGCTTATCTACACAGCTCCCCATGAGTTCTCTTTGCAGAAATGGGACATTTTGGGATCAATCACTTTGTTTTGTAAGGCAGCCCTTTGGATATCTCTTCCCTGAGCAAATCCAGTGCCATTCAAGAGACAACTTTTGCCTAGAATAATTTGTGGTATACAGTTCCACATTTTCCTTCATCTTTTCAGGTATTTTCTGAAACATACGCTTTCTCCATCAGCAGGGTTTCTTTTACCTCTAATGGAGAAATTTTAGCTCATTAAAGAGTGAAACTTGAGACATCCATATTAATTTTAGACCTTTATGATAAAGGGCAAGGAAAAACAATATAATTCCCTGATCCATTTTAAACAATTATTCATAGCAAACAAAACCTTTTCTTCTTAGAAAATGGACACACTTTTGTTACTTATATCATACAAATATCCTTTCCTGATTTTCATTAAAATCATTTTTTTAAGTACATATTTCTTAGTTGCCATTCAGAAAATATTTTGTTTAAAAGCTCCAGCAATTTATTTTTTAAAAATAGTGCAATTCTTCAAACATGTTGCATTTGGAAAATTTTCTTATCATATGCAAATTTCTGATGATTATTATGAATAAATTAAATCCATGGACTTAAATCCACTGGAACAGACTGTAAGTCTGTTTGTTTCCCTCCAAGAGGAAAAAAAAATATCCTGTATGTATATTTATGACTATATTTGAGCTTGCTTTGTGAAATGCCTTTACATGAATGCTTAATTATTTCTGAATTATGCAAGCCAGTAGTTAGAAAAGAAAGCGGATTTTAAAGACTGTAACACTTGTTCTGAGTTTCATTAGAACACCTGCACTGGCTGTGAAGGAGAGTAGTCAATAAAATCAATGACATCTACCTTTAAATAAAGCAGAAAGTCAAAATGGATTCATGATGTACCTGGTCATGTGCCAGGGGCATTCAACATCTTAAAACACTAAGATGGAAAGTCAGTCTCACAGTGAAAAATCAAGATCTGTTTCTTCTTTTATACATTGTCTTCCTTTCACTGTCTCTGCTGACCTTGATGCTCTTTTTCTTTATGCAATATGCAGTTTGGTTGTGTTTGAGGAACTTTCTGCACAGCACCACAACTAGGGAAGATTTGTAGGTGTAGATTTGAGGCTTATCTGCCTCTAAAAGACAGCCATGTGCATTTGCTTGTGATATCATGTCTTACCTCTTGCCAGTAACCCTGTTTTGCACTCAGTACCAGAATTACTTATGAAACTGCTAACTAAGTTAGTGTGAGGAAGAATTGAGAATGAAATGGGAAGTATGTCTTCCTATTAGTCTATATTTTTTCCCCATTATTTTTTCTCCATTTTGTGGATTAGCAGATGCTGCTGAAACAGCAAAGCACTGCCTTCTGCCCACCAAAGCTCCCAGTGGGAGATCACAGAACCACAGAATTTACATTGCAAAACACGTTTAAGATTATTGAGTCCAACCACAAACCTAGTACTGCATAGTCCACCATTAAACAATGTCATAATTAATGTCAAATCCCTAAATGCCACATCTACACATCTTTTAAATACCTTCAGGGCTGGTGACTCAACCAGTTCTCTGGGCAGCCTGTTCCAATGATTGACAACTCTTTTGGTGAAGAATTTTTTTCCTAATATCCAAACTATACATCCCCACTTGGGCACACTGCTGCCTTATACTCAGCAGGGTCTCAACCAGCACTCCCCAGATCCTTTTCTGCTGGTCAGTTTTTCAGCCCCTCTTCCCCAAGTCTGTAGGGTTACATGACGTTGTTGTAACCCAAGTTCAGGGCCCAGCATTTGGCCTTGTTGGTCCTCATACAGTTGGCCTTGGCCAACCAATCCAGCCTGTCCAGGTCCCTCTGCAGAGCCTTCCTATCCTCATGCAGATCAACATTCCCACACAACTTCTTGTGATCTGCAAACTTACTGAGAGTGTACTCATCCCTTCATACAGATCATTGGTAAAGGTATTAAAGACAGCTGTCCCCAGTACTCAGCCCTGGGGAAGACCACTTGTTTCCAGCTGTCAGCTTGATTCAACTCCATTCACCAGAAGTCTTTGAGCTCACCCATCCGGCTAGTTTTTTTTATGCAGCGAAGAGTATATGTGTCCAATCCATGAGCAGCCAGTTTCTCCAGGAGAATTCTGTGGGTAACAGTGTTGAAAGCTTTACTAAAGTCCTGTAGATAACATCCACAGGCTTTCCCTCATCCACTAAGCAGGTCCTTGTCATAGAAAAAGCTCAGGTTTGTTAAGACCTGCCTTTCAGGACTGTCGATAGATTATAGAAGGTGGTTTGGTGAACAGTTCTGACAGCTCCCTTAGTACACTTGGTTGGATCCTATCCAGTCCCATATACTTATGTGTCTCTAAGTGGTGTAGCATGGCACTAATCATTTTCCCATGGAGTATGGGAACTTTATTCTGCTGAGGAAAAAGAAGGCTTCAGCCTTCGATAGTTTTTCCCAGGGTACATCAGCCCTTTGGGCTGGAAGACAGGGATGAGGAGCAGAATGAAGCTCCCCTTGCATCTAATAAAGGATGGATATTCTCCTCCATCCTCCTTTTTTTGACAATGTCATTACAGAAACAATTTTACGGTCTTTTATGACAGTGGCCATATTAAGTTCTAGATGGGCTTTGACCTTTCTAATTTTCTCCCTACATAAGATCACAACATCCTTGTAGTCATTCTGAGTTGCCAGACCCATCTTCCAAAAACCTTAAACTCTCCTTTTCTTTCCCCTGAGTTCCAGCCAAAGCTCTATGGTCAGACTGGTCTTCTTCCCTGCCAGCTCGTCTTTCAGCACATGATGGCCTGCTTCTGTGCCTCTGCAACTGCTGCTGTATAAGGAGGACAGAGCACTACTGGATGGGGAGAGGTAGAGTAATCCCAAAATCCAAGTGTATATTCCCTTATTGTTTATCTGGGATCACCCATGCTTTGGAGATATGACACCAGTTTCACAGTGTAAGGAAATATGGTCATTGTTGAAATACCTCAATATACAGTGAAAAGTGGGCAACATACATATTTGGGAAACTATAAGAGAAGGAAACATCTCCCTAAACCTCAGTGGAAAGTTAAACTAGAACAGTAAATATGCTTTCTGGCAGAAGAACAATTTTTATAATACTGTAAAATCTCAGGTCTTTTATATTAGAAGGCATATGTTCCATCAAGATATCACAGTATAAAATGCATACCCTTTGGTTATGGTAAAACTGCCTTAGTATGGTACAGTGGTGTCCATTTTTAGAGGTAATTATTTCTTATAAGCAGTGGTGCATGCTAAAGAATAGTGTGCAGAACTCCTAAGTTGTTAAGAGTGAAGAATCATCTGGCAGCTATTAAATCAAATGATTCTTCTGGTCAATTTTTGGCAGAATAATATGTGTCAACCACTTTTATTTGCAATTCTATAATCACAGGGTCACAGAATCATTCATTTCCAGATCTTTTCTCCAATCTCCTGTTCTAAGCAAGTTCTGGTGCTCAGGTTGCTCAGGTCTTCATCCAATCAGGTTTTGAACACCTCTAAGGATGGGAACTGCATAACCTGTTCCACTTCTGGACTCCCCTCATTTTTCCTAATACCCAGCCAAACCCCCTTTTATTGTGTGTATGTTGTCACTCATCCTCCCACCAAGACTCATGGTGAAGAGGCCAGACCTGTCTTTTTCCTGACCCCTACCCCCAGCTGCAGCTGGGTCCTTCTGAATCTGCCTCTGCCCAAGGATGAACCGGCTCAAATCCCTCAGCATCTCCTCATCAGCTGAATGCTCCAACACCAATTATCTGAGTAGACCTTGCTTGATCTTATCCATGTCTTTCCTCTGCACTCAAAACTGGACCAGTCTGAAGTATTCAGTCTAACAGTGCTAAGAGGAAGGTGATGTAGCAGAAAACAAAGTGTTGTCAGGCTGTCACTCCAAGCACTGTCCAGTGGCCATCCTTACATTTTGCTCATCAGCATACAGACATGCTACTCTTTTTAATACAGGTTTGGCTTACTTTCTAAAAATGATAGCCTCAGTATTTATTTACACAAAAAACACCCACTTTATTCTTTGTTCTGGGCAATGAAGATGCACTTCTCCACAGCTACAATGACAAATTCCTAAAGCAAGGTAAAAATAATAAATGAAAAATTAAGCATTGCCAATAATGACTTAACTGAGAGGAAAGCAGAACATTATTGTTCCTATTCAGAGATAATTGACCATGATGAAAGTGTAGGGTGTTTCCCTGGCTGTACAGATACTGAATTTTCATTCCTTCTTGCTACAAGACACACCTAATACTTGGAAGCACATCTACAAATATTATTTTATCACATGCCTTGTTCATGAACAACTGTGTCATTAAATAAGATATCTTCAGTTAGAAAGAAAAACGGTAACATGAACTAGAACCTGATCACTCTTTATATAATTTTATGACATTTAGATAATGAGAAGTTAGATAAGTACTTAATTTAGAAACTGATATTTTTGTGAACTACCTTCTCGCACTTACAGACAGAAACACACACAGTTATTATAGCTTTCTGTAAAAATGACAAAAACTCCTTGCACAATTTGCAAAATTACTGTGAACCTCTTTAGACTGTAAATATCCCTTTCTGCGTGAGGGAGGAGGAGATATGATTGGTGCAGAGGAAAGAACAAAAGAGACTAAATTTGATTACAAAATTTTGGTGCATACACCAAAGATGCTAAATGAGGAAGTAATTGCAGTTATGAGGGTCTGACTCTCCGTAGACAGTGGTTTTTAGTGGGGAATGGCAAGCTACTGCATAGAATACAAAAATTCCTGTCATCCAAAACATGTTTTCAGTGCTGTTTTTCACCGGTTTCAACATTTTTCTGTCATATGGGGTCTCATAGCTAGTGGGGACATTTTTGCAATTTGAAAAGTTGCTTAAAATTTTAATTTGCAACTGAGGAATCGAAATATATATATTTTTAGCTTATATTCCACTTTTAAACATTCCTCTCAATACAATCTAAATACTCTTCTATAGAAATTCAGCTTTTGAGTTTATATTTTGACACATATAAGAGATTAACTATATTTCAGAACAGTAGAGCATATCATATACACCTTGATAGATGAAAGAGTTTATTTGGTCAGCTTTAAAATATATGTGTGTATTTATGTTTTTTAAGTTGTTTTATCACACCACAACTAAATAAGAGCTTCTTTTCTTTCATAGTAAACATGTGAAATGTGGTAAATGAACCATCAATGACCAATGACATCAAATGGTGCCAAACTGAAAACAACAGCCTCCTGTTCATTACTTTGCAGAAGTTTTCTCCAAACATTCTGTAACTAACTGCTCTTTAGACACTCTGTTCATTTCATATATTGTATTGATATTTCGTAAGAATTATTTCCATAAGGTATCAAATCACAGAATCACAGAATATTAGGAGCTGGAAGAGACCTCAAAAGATCATCCAGTCCAACCCCTCTGTCCGAGCAGGATCATCAAGAGTAGATCACACAGGAACATGTCCAGATTGGTCTTGAATGTCTCCAGAGAAGGAGACTCCACAACCTCTCTGGGCATATCAGAATGCAACATTTTTAACCTCCTTATTTTTCCAAGGCCATTCTTATTCTTCACACCTGGCACCACATCTTACAAGGGATGTTGTCACAGATTAAGGTGATATTTTTTATAAAGTTGATTATTGGACGGACAATTTGAGGCAGGTATGTGAGTAGGAAGAGTATGAAAGTGGCATCAGCTCAAGGTTTCTGTTTTTACTTACAAATAATTATTTTATATGTAGCGTTATCATTGCTTATATATTACATATATATATACACATACATATATACATACATATATATACATATATACATATTTACATATATTACATATCATATATCATATTCATATATATATATATAAAGGATTAAGTTGTTCGATTCTTAATTAGTCTAATTTATGATCCCAGGGTCAGAAATCTACCTAAAACCGCTGGTGACCCTGTAAGAGTGCATCATGCAGAGTGTAAAATAGACGTCATGACTGCTTATTCACCGTCAGATTCAAAGTCCTGGAAAACCCAGGAGCTGCCTGAACTGCTCAAGTGAAAGAACAACCCAAGGCTTGTGTGAACTAGCAAACACCTCAACAGCTCCTGGGCTTATCTAGGAGTCAGAATAGGCCAGGGACCATTCCCAACAGGCACCCTAACTGGGGGCACCCTGCCTGGGGCTGCAGGAGAACTTAATAGTAAGGGCACGGGCTGATCCCTGCCAGCTGGTCTCAGTGGATGAGATGGGGGTCCTGGAACATTTAATTGACCAGCCTGCACTTTTGCCTCTACTGGTTTTCCTATGCAGTACACTGCAGGTGGGCATGCCCAGCACAGGCCACCACACACATCCTGCCTTCCATAAAGGCTTTTTAATGTATCCTCAGCCCTTCTGTGATAAAGCCATGGCTTTGGATTGTTTCTTAAAAAAAGGTCAGGATGTGTCCAGGTCTGATTTTGGCATGCCACATATAATGCTCATTACCAGATTATTTCTCAGGCAGCAGGATGACCTGGACACAACTTAGGTATGTTTGATTATTAAAAAAATTCAAATAAGTTACTCTGATGGCTTTTCATGAACTCTGACCTCTTAGAAACTATTAGTTTCTCTGTACAGACATATGCTTTGAATTTGTGCTAGTGTGTGTTCAAGTGATTTACTGTAGACTAATTAGATAATTTAATTGACACAATTAGCAGTAATATTTGTAGAAACAGCACATAATGCCTCACTTCTTGTGTCCTTGTTTTTGTCATGCCAATTATCCTCTGCTTTTCTAATCAAATGATTTTGTGGAAGACTCACAATGAGATAGTGAGTGTGACATGAGACTATCATTAAAAAGGAAAACTCAACTCCTTGCCTTTCAAGGGGGTATTTTGAGTCTATTCACCCTTTCTTATGCAAATCATACATTACACCACCCTGGCACATAGAACCCCTTGTGCAGCTTTTTTTGTTTTGGTTTAAAATAAAAATCGTAGTGTTCATGGGAAAGAGAGATGCTGATAGTACTGAACAGAGGAAACAATAGTGCAGCAGGTACTGTGGAAGCTTCCGCATAGAGCTCTGCTGATGGAGTTGAAGTTTGACCTGCAGTAACCTCTGTTATTTTATTGTCACTGGATGCCAATTAAGTTCATCACTAAAACTGCAGCAACCTGTTCACCACAGTTTGATATCTCTGCTGAACAATCTCATTCCCGTGCAGAAGTTCATGAATGAGTGGACTGATATTTACCTGTTTGGCACAAAATAAAATTGATTATGAAATCAAGTAACTGTATCTTTTATCAGAAAGTCTATTTGTAGAACAAATGGAAACTAATAAACCTGCTTAAACTGATGTGACACCCACAACATGTCATCTCTAAACGTTTGTGCACTGGACAGTTTTTAGGTGCATCTTGGGTCGGGAGCAGCTCAGCTTTAGCATCAGCTGTTGCCTGCTCTCTGTTGTATGTAGTTTTCAGAGTGCTCCTTTGCCATAGGCCTACACATCCAGCAATGACACTGGAATGTCACAGACACAGCTGGTCATAGGATAATTTGGGCAAGAAGGAAGGTGTTGCATGTCTATTCATGAAATGTATGTGGGTATACCACATCATGAGGAAAAATTGTAACATATTGCTGAGGAAAATCTACAGCATGAGAAACTGACAGTGTCCCATCACAGACTCTGTGGCTAGCACTGCCTAAAAGATTAAGCATCTCAAGGAAGAAGAGCTCTGAATAGACAATACTTAAATTTTTCCCTTACCACAATGATTTTATTCTTATGGGAAAATAGTTGAGATGATGAAGCTAAATACATCTTATTTTGTCCCACTGATTTTGTAACCTCAAACATAGCACTAATGCTCAGTGTGCATCACAAAACACAACTGTGAAATAGAAATTCTAAGCTCCATATAATTCTTCAAGTGAAAGAAATCAAGTGTATTGGTTTTGTTTAAAAGTGAAACCAGAATTGTTTTCTTCCCATGTGTTTTCTTTTCAGCATCTGGACCTCAATTAGAAAGAGAAACTAACGTGTTTATAAATCTGCAGTTTTCTTTTTTTTTTCTTGCAATGCTGCAGCACTTTTCAGATGTAGCTGTTATTTTATGAACTCATGAGCTAAGCAATTCCAAATTGGAGAAGTACCAACCACTCCTACTATTCAGCAAAATGTTTTCAAGTTCAAAATACCAGAAAACCAATCCAATCCTCACTTTACATCAGATTCAAGCCTAGTAGTAACAAAAATAATCCTTTTTGGCTCTAACTTGTCAAATTGTAAGTTTAGCACTCTAAATCCACAGTCAGATCTTATTTACACTAAGAATTTCTGAGAAAGAAATCTTGATGATTCTCTTGTCCTGGTATCATCATCAGTGGGAGACCACATGTAGGCAAGAGTCCACTAGCCACAACTATTGTCCCCACCATCTTTCACCTTTTCTTATGCTTCTTGTGGTGGCAAAACCAGACATGTTGGAACGAATCAAGTCCTCAACAGAGCTCATTTTCAAGCAAGTATAGTGCTTGGCTATATTAGTCAAACTAGTCAACTAACTTCTTATGGTTTCCAGGGCAAACACAAGGTCAGCAACTTGTAGGTGAAGTCAGTGGTGATATCAGCTGTTGCTGGAGATGGGAAGCTGCAGTGACACTAGTGAAATCTCTCTCTCTCCTATGCCTGACAAAATATTTAGATTAAAAAATATTTTTATATGATGTTGCTAGATGTCTGATGGTGATCCACACAGAAACAATGTGGCAACCTGTTAGAGAAAGCAAATATGCCTGCAATGTGCCTTTATTTTCATTTTCTCTGAGACAGCAGTTATAGTTTATACTTATGTAGTAAGAAGTACATGAGAAATAGACGGCAGAAGAGGTTTGAGGGAGGATACTATTTTAACTGCTCTTTCATAGCTGCCTCCGCTTGAGGGTCTGAATGATGTAGCTAATATTAACACATTTACTCTTTCAGGTTCACAGCATCTTTGTACTGTGATAACTGTTAATCCCACCATAGAACGTCTACCCACATCTAGAAGGAGAGAATGGTGTTATGGATATAAGGAATACATTGGGCTTTTCCCTCTTCTTTCCTGAAACTTATTCAAACCTCCAAATTTCACAGCAGAATCTATATGCTAATGTAGCTGGTGCCCTACTTAAATTCATTAACTGTAATAAACAACAAAGTTATAGCCTTAGGTCCAATATAGGACTTAAGTGTCTATAAAAAGAGACCCAGCAGTGTCTTTTAGGCACTGCCATCCAATTTGGTATATGCAAAGATTTACGCAGTATGCTGTGCAATGTGATCTCTCCCCAAATTACTGGGTTTCATTGAAAAACACTAAGCAAGGGAAATCTCAGCTCCCCCACTTCAGTTGAACACGGGAAACCTGAGTCCATGAAATGTTTGCTTTCATGTACCCTTGCAAAGAGCAGAGTTCACTGCAATGCTTTTAGAAGCCAGGTGATTTATAGAACCTGTGCCCACCATTTGCAGAACAGCCTAGTTGTTAGAGTTCACCTAGAAACAGAGACCTGATCAGGCTTGGGTAACAAAAGGTGAAAAGAGGGATGAGGTTTTCCTCACTGAAATGCTCTAAGCTGATCCCTGTGAGTGCTGTGAAGAAATGGGATAAAAAAGCATTAAAGTAGCTATTAATTATTATTATTAAAGTAGTGTATTAAAGTAGGTATAACACTCAATTCAGGGTGGGATTTAGGGCTCCTCCTTTCTAACTGAATCTGCAAGCAGCTAAGCCAGGACTGACAAACACATTCATCTTGCATCAAAAGCAAAGAAATCTTAATTCAGTCAACAGCCATGCAATACCTTAGAGAGCCAAGGGGAAGCTGCTCCAGGAATGATTGTTCTTCAAGGGAAGACACTGCCCCATTGCAGAACAGACCTGGTTCCAGCAGTTGCCACTGGCCATATCTGAGATTTTCTGGAAATCCTCATACATGTTTAATATGATGCCAGTAAAATTCTCCTCCCATCATGGTTACCCATCAGTAGGATCTTATGTTAACAGGGGATAGAAGCACTACCCTTTACTATGCTGAAAATCCACAGTAAATAAAAGTGCATTGCTAAGACCTGATCCTGTCAAAGTAAACTGTCCATACTTAAATAAATTGAACAAATTGGGACTTTCTGGGGGTTTAATACAGCACTCTACCATCTTAAATTCCCAGCGGGTTTCAGGCAAAAGTTACTCACATAAGTTCCCAAGCTAAAACAGCACCAGTAAGCAACTGGAGAACTGAACAGAAGAGTGATCTGAGCTTGCAGAGTTCCTGACCACTGCAACATCATATTTGAGTACTGGTTTAGATCAAATTCTGCCTAAATTGTGTTTTAGCACCTATTTGGCTGTGTATTTTCTTTATATTTTTTTGCATCTCTTCCTTCAAGCCAGGTCCTCTGTTTTAGTGCATCTATTTTTCTCACATGTTTAGGGGTGGAAGGCCTAGGGAGGTGAAGATTCCTGCCCTCTGTCTTCCTCTTCCTGAAAACACCTTATCTCTCATGTCTTTTGGAAAGTCAAATGCTGCACTGAGGGCAAAATATGTTCTTATTGAAACCAAAGGGAGTTTTGCATTGCCTTCGATAGAAGTAGTCTCAAGTCCTTAACATGATTTAACTCAGAAAGAACAGCTTTGCGAATCTGATTAAGCACATTCTGTAATAATTGTTCTGACAACTTGTACCTTCCTTTCCACAGAGCTGACACTGAGCTCTGGGGTAACGGCTCCCTGTTAGATGGAGATTAAGTGATGCAGGAGATGTTATCTCATCTTTGACCTTCAATACCACCTCCGTCATGAGATACATTACTCTGATCTCTGGAAGGAGAAATCAGTCATGTTTTGCTGACTAAAAATGTCCTTCTTTTTCATAGCAAAATTACAAAAATACCTCAAGGAAAAAAAGGAAGTGCCTGTTATTGCTTTGCACCAGAGCTGGCAAAACTGCACATTTTGCCTGTTTGGATTTGAGATTTAACACACATCTCTGCACAGCCCTCCCCCTCCTCAGTGTTCTTCTGAACAGAATATCAATGTCACCAAAGAGGAATCATCTTTCCTTCCCACCCCCTTCCCTTTCTGCTGTTACTCCTCAGTGAGTTTAAATTTCATTTACTTTGGCAAGAGGAGCTTGCTTTTTTTTTTTTTTTTTGTGCCTTTAAAAGTTTTCATCCACCTTGTAACACTACCTAAAAAGAACCGAAATTAAGCCGCGGCGTGAGCTAGGAGAGAAAAAAACAACCCCTACTTTATTTATCACCCAGTCCTACTTTACCATACACTGACCTAATTACAGCCCACACCACATGGGGTAGGAGGAGCAGGAGAAGGAGTGCTTCTGCCACCTAGTGACTCCTGTCCTGCGGCAGCGACCAGCACCATCCCTTTGTGAGTCTCTTTGCATGTCCGTGTCCCTGGCGCTGGAGAGCAAATAACCTTCCCAGCCCTCCCGCGTGGATGCCGGGTTTATCTGCGTGCTGCGCTCCTCTTCGTCACCGATTGCCCACTGATGGATCGGGGGGGGGGGTGGGGGAGGGACTCCATACTGAAGCCAGCAAGCCGTGGTTAAGACAGGTGGGATTTCGAGAATTTGCTTGGAATGATGTAAGGCACGGCAGAGAAAACACCCCGATGTTCCAACGCTCCTAGAATACGTCTGAAAGCAGAAAATATTTTGCATGCACAGATGAAGGCTGGGGTTCTCAGAGCCTCTGTGGCTGCCACAAAGCAGATGCAGAAATGATTTGGGTCTCGAGCCTTTCTACGAGATTTTGCTTCTCCCTCTCCTACAATTATAATTTAGGTAATCTTGTTCCTGTGAAATGACAGGTGATGATGCATCAGTTAGCCTATTTCTCCATGATATCATTTTCAGCCTGAGCCTCGTGGGCTTGAAATGAAAACCAGATTTATTTTTTTTTCTATTGACACAGACATTAAAATATTACAGAGCAGACACACAAATTTGACTGTTTGGAAATTAAGGTCTTTTTCCAGTCTTTTTTTTTCAAAGCTTTTCCATTTCAAAGCTCTCAAGGTCATTTTTCTTAATAGGGATGTTGTTGCTAAATTAAATGTACATCATTGGCACTACTTGCTGTGTGTAAGTGAGAGGATGTAGGCTCTCAAAGATTCTTTTAAGCAAATTTGAACATTTCTCCACAACATGAACATGCTGAGGGAAACATCAACTATTATTTTCAACTGTGCATGTAAAAGCCTTACAATTCCCATCCTTTTTCAAGTGTTCCAGTGAAGTAGCCCAGTACAATCAACTTTTATACTTTATTGATATTTTCATTTAAATGTATTGTAGTGAGTGAAAATTATGGGTTCAGGTTGTATCATTAAACAGTCATGAATTACTCTGACATTTATCTCCACCCAGACATGTTTTTTTTTTATACCCCCAGGTGGTATGTCCAAAGGCCTGGTAAAAACTGCAAAATTTATTCTGTAAATCTGCCTTCTGATTGTAAAGAATGTTGCCACTATCCTTCCCAAAGATTTGGCAGTTACACACTTACATTACACAGGGTTTTAGTAAAATTTGCTCTCTCCCTACTGTCATGAACACTCAGATTGCCCAGAAAATTGCCTGTGACACAGTTTCCTTGCAGACCACCTTCCCCTGAGTGGCCTCCCCAGAGTGGGCACAGGAGGGAAAAAAAGATCTTAATACAGAGCCGAAGTACAGCCAAAGAGCTCACGAGTCCCCACAGGCTTAGACATTCGTTTTGCACATCTTCTTTTGCACATCTCCTCCTTGGGACCTATTTTGCTACTAGGGAATCTTGTTTGCAACAAAAACTGTGGTTTGAGTTAATAGAATTAACAAGCTATTAACTAAGCTATTTCATAGCTTAAGATGCATGGTTCAAAATATCTCAGATCAGCTGCTCCACATTAGTGTAGACTATTCAGCTTTATTTCCCTGTGTCTCAATTCTCTTTGTGTAAAGAAGAGGTAACCCTCTCACCGAGGCATTCTGAAGATAAAAGAATTGTTTATGAAACACTCATAGATATCAGTGGTAAACACTGTAGAAAAACTTACATGAGGAACAGTTCAAAATAACGTTTGGCAGATAACCTACAGAAGTACACATTGAACAGTGAATAGAGAAAGGCTGGAAAACATTGGCTAAGAGAGCATTGTGCATTCTGTACCCTGACTGGAAGAGGCATCCTACAGAAAGATGTAATGTGAATAATCTGTGTACTGTGTAATGTTCATACCAAAAATCACCTAGCCAGAGCGATGAACACTGGACAAATGGTCTTTTTTCTCAGTTACAGATCTTATTAAAATTCTAGGACCTTAACCATGTTCTTTCTGTTTGATTTCTATAATGGTCCTCATTCTATAACTGTTGCTGTGATCTTGCAAGTCCAGTAGAATCAGATTCCAGTAGAATTCTTCCACAGGAGTCAATGGAGAGAGGGTATTTGACACTGCAATCTAACAACGTTCCTTTGGATATGACAAAATGCGTAATTTTGACACTGCTTATTTCTCTGGAATCAGGGAAGGTTGTGTTAGACCATAAATGAAATTAATATCTGATTTGCATAATCTATTAAGACAGGGTTAGCTACTATCTGACCTTTCTATGATGTCATATATACTAAGAATATATCAGAAAATAAATAAAAATTACCCTCTCATAGAAGTTAGTTCAAGAATGTTTTCACTTACTGTTTTTTGAGTGTAATGTTATTAAGGAAAAGTTGGGTGATAAAAGATGAAAGAGTTCATCGCTTTTTCTTTTTGTTAAGAGAGCACATGGAATCACTGAATGTTAGGATTTGGAAGGGTCCTTGAAAGATGATCTAGTCCAACCCCACACCACCTCCTCTCCCCCAACCCCAAGCAGGATCCATCAAAAGAAAGTTACTTTACCATGTTTTGAGAATGACCTGTGGCTCTTAGCATGTTGTGGGGAAGGAATTGTCCTTTTTTTTATCTACATGACTGTTTAGCTCAGATTTGAAGCATTCTTCCAAAGCTAAGCATGTTTGACACCATTTTCCATGTTTTGGATCTGTGTTACAGGTCTTGTGCAGAGCTCTTGGAGAGATTTCAGAATGCACGAGCTGAGTTTCTTACAGGTCTCTACCAGCTTCAGGGAGCACTCCAGTAGCGTGCCTGATGTATTTCAATCTCAAATGGAAACTCAGTAAATGGGACCAGACTGGGGTAATTCCTAAAGATCAGCTTCTGAAATGGATCTAGGTTGGACATTACATCCACAGCACAAAGTATGTTACTCTACTTACTGTTGCAGACAGACCTTTCCAACTACCTGTCCATATCATTCTTGTTGGTCTTGGTGTTATTGAAAAAACATGTGTAATTTTCCAACTACATAGAGGTCTTTTTAGAAAATCAGGAAAGGATTCAAATCCAATTTGATATTCAACACAAAAGCATTCAGGGAACAAAATGAAGTTAGTTTGGAAAATGTTTCTATTATGTCACAGGATAAAGCAAATATTTGAGAGGGAAATTAAAACCTGTCTGTCATGGAAATACAGATTTAACTGGAATTGGGGCTGCAAAGATTGAAACAATAATGCCTGTGTTCTTCCCATATCCCAGGAAAGTATTCTATTTTGCAAAGTATAGGTAACTTTGGAATGTCTAATATTTTTTTTTATCTTCTTTTGGGGTCATTACTTTGCACAAATATGTATTAAAAAGTTATCTGGGAAGAGCAATTTTCTTTATCCCAAATGTATCATGGGTATAATTAATAAAAGATTTAAGTGCTTATAAATTAGGCACAGCAGAGTCTTTCAGAACACCTGCTGATGGCCATTGGCACCTGAGTATGTCTTGCCCATCAAAGCCTCAGAGTGACAGCATCCTCAGCAAAAGCAATTTTCTCTAGTTCCTCTGCAAGGACCCCACTCTTTAGGGAGTAAAAATTCCCTAGGCAGTGGGAGGAACGGGCAGGGTGTGGGGAGGGGAAGAAACAAAAAAAAAAAAAGGTGGAAAACTGCAGCAAGTAAAGGGTATGAAAACACAACAGCTGAGGAGGGGAACTTGTAGGTGTGGGTGAATTAATTGGAGAATGTGTCTTGTGTAAGAAGAGTTCTGTTGATTGCTGGCCCAGATGTGTAGAGGGATGTTACCTTCAGGGACTGGAGAGGAAACTATATTTAAAGCAAAGCCCTAATCTGGAAGAGAAGAGACATCACTTGATTTAATTAGAGAAAAAAAAAAAAAAAAACCCAAAACACTATTAAGTTTTGTAAAAAGTTTGATCATATCTCAGAGAATTAGAAAAATAAAAAATAGTCAGTAAACACTTAATGGTTTGCTCCCGCTATTTTCTGTGTTATGAAAACTGAAGCGTCATTGGTTTAGAAGTCTCTTGAGGAGTTTTCATCTCTGTTTTCCATAAAACATGCACTTGCATAATTTGGAGTTCCAATCAGCAGAGGAAAAAAGAGTATACAGTCCTTCCCACAGTTTTAGGATGTGTCTAGAGTGCCATAACTATCCACATTGACCTCCACACCAGGATGTCAGGAACTGGGAGTGAACTGGGTAGCTAGATTTCTTAAGAATGTAGAGGTGCCCTTAGGGGACTCCGTTATTTTTATGGATAGAGATCCATTTCCAAAAAGTGATAGCAGACAGAGATTCTCTACCCTGGAAGCACATTCTGCAAGCTACAGCCAAAAAATGTGGCTCGAGCCTGTAAAACCTAGACAGTCTTAGTGAAACCAGATGGGTTTGGCATATCAGTCTAAACAGCAAAGTTGGGTTGAGTCCAGAAGGAGGAGCACACTGGGACGCTGCTCCATAGATTAGGAGTAGCGGTTGCAATTCTTGCAGAGCGCTCTGCATAAACCTCTTGGGCAATTGCCCCAACACATTGAGCAGTTAGGTAGACCTGATTTCTCTGTTTAAATTAGTAGATTTTATGTCCATCCAAGTTCTGGAAAAATCACCCTTGCCTTTAAAATAGCTTATTCTTGAGTCTCATAAAGTAAATGACTATTTGCATGATGTGAACACATCTGGTCTCCAATCAGATCAGGTCTAATGTGACTGATACTGTACAAACAGAGTAATCTTTATGTTTGACTTCTGTCTTTGCAACGGAACAGATTGCACCCAGTTTTATATAACTATAGGAAAAGCAATCTCAATGGAAAGTGTTTCTAGATACTGTTAGAAGGTCTTAATAAGGTCATCCTTAGAATCCTACCACACAAGCATCCTCTAAACAACATGCTTAGTAAACTACGATGTGATATGAAGACATCCAATGTATTTCTGGAGCAAAGCATAAACATTTCCACCTGAGTGCGGTTGCTATAAATTAAGTTGCCAAGTGATAACAGGTATAGCTTTCTCCTCACTACAAGAAAGTGGTTGTGTTTACATGGAAAAAGGGAATACATTTCTCAAGTCTTCACTTTCCTCTACTGCACAATCTTAACAAACAGGGTTGATGGTAGATGTGGTAGTAGTGCTCCTTTATGGCAAAATTTATTTTAGTACATCTTGGTTCTCAAATCTTATGCAGAGTTGCGTTACATTTTAATCTGCAGGTGGGTTAGATGAGGAGTGAACCCCTCCAGGGAAACAGGGGGATTTTTTTCTTCCAATTTTTTAAGAGGGAAAATGGTTTGAGGCAAAGTTCTAGTAACAGAGGAAACTTGCTTAAATCAACAATAAGATACTGTAAGGAGCAGTATGTCAGAAACACTAAGCCAGAGTAACACACATATTTAGTGTAGATCCCATGATCACTGAAGGAATCCACTTACTGCTCACAGCACATGCAACCTGCTGCTTCTCATGTCTCCCTGTTACAGAGTGACCCTGCACATGCTGTGTCCTTTGCTGCTCCTGAACAGGGTAGCAAGTGTAGATGTATCAAAGAAGCTTTGGAAAAGAATAGTTGCACAGAATATAGTTTCTGGTGCAGAAATTATACTACTGATTCAGAAGAAAATATAAATAAGTTGGGGTGGGGGAGTGGAAATTATCAGATAAATTTACATTTGGCTAACGCATAGTCAAATTCAAACAATTTTGTGACATGTTATCTTTGTACTATGTGCTACACAAAGGAACTTCAAAATTTTTCTAGGGTGCCAATATAGATCCCTTAATTTTGAGTTTGGTCATTCTTGATCATTAGAGAATATTTTTGCAATATATTTGACTCTTCTAAAATGGTAAGTTGCATGGCACATCTACTTTTCTTGTCTCACATCTTGCTGGGGATCATTGGATTTCTCCCTATTAGAGAGAAGCTATTTGATATCTCACCATCTCTGTTCCATTCATTGACTGAAGAGGCAGCTGATGAGATTACAACAA
Source organism: Heliornis fulica (assembly GCA_013399135.1). NCBI lineage: Eukaryota > Metazoa > Chordata > Aves > Gruiformes > Heliornithidae > Heliornis > Heliornis fulica. The sequence goes on from VXBZ01002985.1 coordinate 240,365, forward strand.
TTAAAAATATAACATTTCCAATTTCAGACAAATATGGAAGTGAGAAGCCTTATCCTCTTTTCCTCTACCAGCTTACAATATTTTATGGGTAATTTGGCTTATATTTTGATCTGAAAGGTCTTTCTAGCAAATGCATAAAATTCTGTGATGGAAAGACTACAGAATACATACTTTTTAAATGTTTTCAGATCTGTCTAAATAGTGCTGAATGTTGCATCTATTTTAATGTTTTATCATTTTGGAATGACAATGACAGATAATGACTTACTTTAAAAAACGCCTGCAATTAAACTGAAGTCTACATTGGCAACATACAGCTGGGACAACTGAAACAAACATCTCACTTAGGCACTGGCTTTCTGGCATTCAAATCACACCACAATTACATTTTATAAAAATGGGCTGCTTTTTTTTCTTTTCTTTTTTTTTTTTCCTTTAGCAGATGTAGGATAGAATAGAATCATAGAGAAATGAAAAATGTAGAGAGATCCTCACTACAGACCTATTCTAATACTTAGTACATGCTTCCTGTTTTGAAACATTTCTTAACAGCATCAAAATAATGCTGAGACTCCAGAGAAGAACTGGAGAGATGTGTGCTTGTTCCCAGTTCTTAGGGCATCTTAACTCATTTAGTTACTTCCCTTGCAATCTGCTTGAGGCTTCCATAACCTCCTTGTAAGGGTATAATTTCTGAGTTAGTGTATATTGGCCCATGTCATACAGTAGGGATAATGGGCTCTCTAAACCACTCCTTGCCCAAGCATGACACATTTAATTTACTTTTCCAACATTCCCGTGAGTCACAATTCTATCGTGTTCACGTACAGCACACATTTTTTTAATACTTCATTCTGGAGACTGAGAAACACTATATTGTGGTTCACCTTAGTCTCTGTAAAGCCCCAACAAGTGGAACTATTCCAAGTGGTGCATATTCTCATGAACAACATTTTTCTCAATTTGTTGGTCTGATCAAATCATTCACACTGAGAAAAATCTTCCAACTGTTCTGCAGACAAGAAGTCTGAGATGAGGAGGACAAAAATGGGACTAAGACCCTTTGGTCAGACTCAATTTTACTTACTGACTCACTGATAAAGTTAGTCAAGAGTGAGTTTTTGCAATAATTTTCTACCATAGAAGTCTGTTCTGGAAAATATTCTATATTAAGAATAGATTGCTTATTTTTGTGTTGCAGGGTTTTAGCCTTGGAAATTATGAGATTTGATTATAACTTTATTATTTGCTATACTTCTATTTTATGCTAACACTTTCACCTTGCGCTATGGCATACACCATCTCTGCTGAGATGCTCCAAAACTAAACACCAAAGTGTTCTTACTTTCTTACTTTTTAAGGATTTTCTGAGTCATGAGGTAAAAGTGCTATTTAATACTGATGGAGACGGTTTTTTCTCATACCAAACAGTTTTATTATAAAAATAAACAAGAGACAATAGTTATTTAAGAATGTTCTTTATTTCCAAGGAAATGCTCCCTTGGATGTTAGAATTTTTAAATGCTGACTATGTTAAACCTTGTCTAGTCCATATTAAGAGTAGCTCATGGTTTTTTTCAGTTTCAAACTTTTCCCTTGCGAGGACTGTGGGGATGAATATGTGCCAGCACACCTGCAGACCTTTTCATCTTTTGATTGTCACTTGCCAATGAGATGAGAAGATAACTATCCCCAGGAAGTTGGATATTTTTAACAGATACAGGATATGGAGAAGAAGATTTCAGACCAAGAAGGCCCCACTTCTTGGGAGAGGTGGTACTCTACTAGAGCCTGGAGTTGAGCAGACAAACAAGTCTTTTGTCTTACCAGGAAACAAAGAATCCCTGTGGGTTCAAATCAAAACAGAAAAAAACGAACACACAGTACAAGTTCAGCCAGCCAGGAGAAGGAGAATAGTTGAAACATACTAAGGGAAATCACATTGGGGCAGAAAGATGTAATATAAGGAGCATTCAGTTGCAGAGAGACACACACAGACAATTAAATTAACATGGACTCATTAAGACACAATAGGAAAAATAGATTTTTAGACACCTGAAATGAAGCAGTATTATATTCTCAAAGGTAAATTTACAAGGAAAGGAAAAAAATGAGCCATCTGCACAGCTTGGTTCAAACATTTATTATCAATGTGTCTGTGATTCTTGGATATTTCCATTTACTATTCTTACCAAAGCAGCACAAGTCAAAACATGCACTGAAATAATTTTTTACTAAAAGAAAAAAAATATGAAAAAGTGATACAAAATTAAGGAAGAAATTAAAAGGTACCATCAGAAGAGTTTAATGTACTTAGGCAGCATGGAGTTTGCTAAAACAGTCTTAACAAAAAGACATAAGTTTAAGCTTTAGTTAAACTAAAGCTCTCTGCTTTAGAAGAAGGGCAGAATGGAGGCTGTGCAGATAAGAACATATTATTCTTCAGAAAGCCAAAAGTGTGGACAGGTGGGAAAATAGTAAAGAAGCTCCAGTGTTGACTGTAGCAGCACAGGATGATGCCAGTTGTGTAGAAACATCACAGGAGCAGGAAGCCTTAAACAGAGTTAATGTCAGTTAGATGATCAAAGTAAAGAAGCACTTAGAAAGCAAAAGCTGCAGCAGACAAAATACGTTGGAATCATGTTCACCCATTTGGGAACTGGCTGGTTTTTTTGAGAGATGAATCAGATGAGGCAGAAAAGGCATTTTTCAGAGAAGTAGCAGTGGTTGAAATCACCTTAAAAATCAACGAAATGAACACTCTAAAATCAACAGATTTAACCAGATAGCATTTGTGTAAGTCTTCTTATGGAATTTGGGGTTAAATATGTCATCTATTGCATTATATAACCTGTGACTTAAAGGAAGACATAAAGGAAACAAAGTCATTCAGCAGTTTGAAAGGTTTTCCTAATAAGGAATGTAGCCTAGGACTTAGACAAGATACATGTGGGAGGATGTTACTGAAAACCTTATAGGATCATGAATGACATGCAGAACATGAACACGGAACAATTCTTTTTTAGTCTCTCAGTTAAGAACAGAGGAGCACCAAACACAACTAGCAGGCAACATGTTTCAGAAAAAGCAAAAGCTCATAGTTCCCTGCAACACACAGTGAGATGGTTGAGCTTCTTGCCATAGGCTGTCATGAATACTAGTTTTGCGGTGGGTCAAATGTGTTTGGACAAATCAATCAATAGAACAAATAAATGAGCAAGAGTTCTCTGAGTTGTGAATGGCCAGGAATTATATTAAAAGAAAAATATTCTATTTTCTCCTATTATTACTGTTGTTGTTATTATTGTTGTTGTTGCTGTTACTACTGTTGTTGCTCTAGCTGTTATTGTTGACAGGATATTGGACCAGCTGGAAATAAAATGAGAATCAGTGTATTCTTCTCTATAAAACAGACCATATAAAACCATAGAAGTACTAAAAAATCTAAATATTCAAATTCTGTGAGTTTGCCTCACTAATGAGTTTTCAATAACAATTTTTGTTAATGAACTCTTCAGGCCTTCTTGACTTTATCCTAATTCCATGAACATTACCAGAAAGTGCTTATGGAAGCTGTGGCTTTAAGAAATAAAGTTTTGATATCATTTACAAAAGTTTGCAGTGAGAATGCAACCACAGTACTGCCTGTGGTCTGACAGGTGTTCTGCCTTACCCATGACTGGTTTTGGCTATGACTTTTGTTACATGCCAAGAAAATAAATAATTTACATGCACCACACAGTAAGGATGTCAGAACATTGCTCTCTATACACATTTACTGTACACATTGCTAATGTGTACAGTAAATGTAAACTAAGTAAATTTCTTAGACTTCCTGCATTTTAAAATAGTAGCCTATATTCACTATAACCCCCTAATTCACATGTAATAATAAAATACGAATAAGGATTTATAGTATTTCTCCACTAAATATAATAATTATATATTTTATTTGTGAGACATTTAATAAATCTGAAGTTTTTGTTAATAAAATTGAATGTGAGCATAAGGAAATGGAAATAAATACTTCTCTATCAGCATGTAAGATCTACAGCAGAGACAGTTTCATAAAAATGTGTTGCAGTTCTGAATGTTTTGTTTTGCTTCTTGAACAAAACCATATTTCAATATTTTAGGGTGCTAAATATAATTTTCAATTGAACATTTATTCATTATTTTGCTATTGAGAGAAAAAGCATTTTGAATTGAAAGATACCTCCCACTGAGTTTGAATTTCTTATCTCTATACACATGGTGATAGCAGCGCAATTTTCTCATTTCATCTAAACCATTACAATGAGCCTCAATATTTTTCAAGTATCTAATTGCTGAAGGGAGACAGAACACTTTAAAATATGATTTGAAATATGCAGCTTTAAATAATGACTCTTATTTGTTACAAGCTGATGAAAATTGTGAGACAAGCGAAGTTAAAGTAGATAGATCCCTCATTTCTCCTATCTGTGCAGTAAGAGGGAAGGTAAATCCTGAATTTTGGTGGCGGCTGAAGACGAGGATACTGATCTTTCACAAAATAACTTAAAAAAAAAATAGATTTGTGTGATGTACCATAGGGTCTCTGTCTCCTTCATTCGTCTGAAACATTTGGTCAGTGACAGGTTACCAGACTAGATGAATAACAACTCAGATCTGAGACTGCAATTCCTCTCTTCTAATCCCCAGCATCTTACTTGATTGATCCTTGAGCTGTGCTTCATAAGGATTAATATTCTATTTGTTGAGTATCAAACAGCAGTAACAGGTATCCAGCAGGCATCACAGGTGAATTGGTGAGTGGGCATCCTCAATCTCAAATTGACAAGTTGTGCATGCAACACTCTTCTAGAGAGTGGTGAGGGGAAAACTGCAGGGCCAGGGAAGGGAAGAAATGTGGCCAAGGAGAGTCGAGGTCCTGTATGAAGGGCTGTCTTGTGGGACATGCAGACATTTGAAACATCTTCCCATTTCCAAGCTAGACTTGCAAAATCCAGTGTTTGGAAAACTGACTCACACAGTTACCTCATTCCTACCCCTATGAAGGTAGCCCCTTTCTAGCCCCTAGAAATAGGTACCCCCTATTTCTAGCCTAGTATTCCTTTATTGCTCTGTGCCCACAAGAATCCCTCAGCCTAAATAAAAACTTATAATCAGTTGCTTTCTAATTAGGGCTGTTAGAGCAGATGTACTTGAAGAAAGTTACTCACCCTTAATAATGTACATTTGGACTGCGTCATTTGTTTGAGTGAAGTAATACTGTGTTAATGATAACACATTATTTTGTACTATAGCTGCACAAGCTAAACTAACAAATATCAAAAATGAAAGCTCACAGCGGGTTCTTTATGTCTGAAGAATCTACAAAGATTTGATCAGTGGATTTCTTTCAAGAGATAAACAGCTTGTGTAGTCGTGTCTCAGTGACTGAGCAGCCTCTTTTATTCTGAAGGTAGTTCTGATTTCTTGGCAAATGAAAGTGAGTTGATCTGAACTGTGCTTTTGTCAGTGCAGGGTAGACTTTCAATGCAATAAACGCTTTTACAGCACTCAGATAAAGTCCTCTTAGCACTAGAGACATTAATCCACTATTAATTTTAATGATTCCCTACAATACTGTTTATTTTAAAACTTAAAAAAAATAAAAATGGGGCATATCCTAAAACAATGTTTCAGGTGAAAAGCAGACTGCTCAAAAAAAAATGTTCTTCGCCTGATTTATTTCAGTATCTGAAAAACTACCTTTCCTCTTCCAAGGAAAAGAATAAATGTCCTGAATCCTGTAGACTCGGGAAGGTTTGAAGGTAGTAGATTGAATATCTCTTCTTCAATTTCAGGATACTAATGTTAGGCGATTTCTTGGCATCCTTCAGTTAGCTGCCCACTGAGTCCCTTGTGTCTCCAGTGGTTTCTCCCTCTGTTCAAAGCCCTAAGACTACTACCGCTTTTGGTAAGCTGACATTATTCTTCCTACCCTTTCTTCCTTGCTTAGCTATTTAATATTGAGTCATTTGTTAATGTTTGGATGAAACTGAGAAATTACCACAAGCTGGCTGGTTAAAATATATAATAAATATTTTATGGAGATAGAAGGATGCCTATCCTATGGGCATGTTCTGGCAGTATTGTTAGTACTCTCACAGAAAACTTACCGGTATTCTTAAGTGATTGTAATCTTTTCTTTGAGATACAGTAAGTGTTTGATCTTTCCAACATAACTGCAATTAACTATATTTTCACGCCAAATCCTTCTCCTTGACATTTGCACGACACATCAATGTGTCTCTCCAATCTTGCCATCTCTCAGGTTCTTGATGTAAAAATCTGCATATATTTATTTCTGCCCTGCTTTTTACAGACATTGCTGCCACTGTATTGTTTCAAACCCTGATCTGTTCCTATGGCTCTGACTAGTGGGTTGTATGATTGAACAAATAACCTTCTTAGCAGAAGATAGCAATATAACTTAAACATTAGAGGAGTGGAAGAGGGAAAATGTGCTGCTGATGTTTACAAAGGGATTCCAGTGTTCCTGGGAAATGTGAACTATTATTTCATTTTGTTAAAAGTGATAAAACTGATATTTCAAACCTTTCATAGTTAAACATAATATATCGGGGAAGAGTCAAAGTATTTTCTGTAAATTGAAGTCATCCCTTCAAAAAATGGGATTTCTTATCTCCAAAAATCCCATTACGTTTCTTTGGAGGCATCAATGAGCCTGTGGGTTACAGCAACCCCTTTCTTCAGTACATATAGCTTTCAGAAGATTTTGAAGTCTTTCACATCCTTTGATGAATTTACAAGAGGAAAAAACATGCAGGCTATATTTAAGGAAAATGCCTTTTTCATTAAAAGCATAGCTTGACCTGGAATTGATTGATAGACAGTACCATAGAGGCTAAAACTGTAAATTGGATCAGAAAGTTATTAGACAATTTTATGGAGTATGATTAGTAGACCAATCAACATCTATCAAACACAACCATGTAACCCATGCACTTGTAGTTCAAGAAGTCCCAAAAACGTGAACAGCTGAAAGCCAAAAACTATGCATGTTCTTTACATCTTCTGCCTAGAATTTGACATGAACTACTACTATCAGAGTTGTACAGCATATGGCCCCAAGTGACCATTTTTATTCCAATTTTTACAGAAGGGCCAAAGATTTATCTGCAGCCATCCTTCAACCCGATCCATGAAGCAGAGGCTGTTGCAGCATCCTGCATCCCTCCACCCAAGCACAGCTGAAACTCACTCAGTATGAAGCAAGGATCAAGCACAGTACTCACCAGGGTGTGTGTGTTAGTGAGGGGTTCACTTCTGAGAAACACTCACATCTGGGGACACATGCACACATAGGCACAGTCACTTTACCCCTTCTGAAACCACCTGATTCTGCCATTCCCTGGTCCCACTGTGAGTCCTAGGCTTTCAAGATGGAAGGCTGATGGAGCAATCAGGTCATTGACCTGGAACGTGAAGTAGACTGGCAAGTACTGATGTTTTACTCCTGAATTTCTCTATGTTTGATACAGTCCAGGACAGAGAATGGGTGGAGTTTTGTGGGTCTGTTTATTCAATGGAAAATAGCATTACTTTAAGGACTTAAACTGTCCAACTCAAAACGCAGTCCACTTGTGTATATAAGATCGTAGAAGCTGGCTTGGTTAAAGTGCAACTCCTGTTACCTTGAACATTTTAATTATGCAAGTTTTCTGCTGTTTATTCATTCCTTCAGGGTAGTATTCTGCAGGCGTCATCTATGTCCTCTCTTCTCTGGAGCAGCCTTCTTTGAGATGGTGGTGGAAATGCATGTTCATTTGCTCTGACCAGTCCCCTTTGCAGCACATACATGTGGTTTCTTTTTTGATTCTGCGGAGGTTTATTTATGGATTTGACTTCTAATATTTTCCTTTCCAGTCTGGACAGTTATATATCTATCATAGCAACTCTTCCATTGAACTAATTCATTTTGTCTGACTGAAAATTGCTTTTTAACACTTTCCTGAATGAGCCATCAATTAATATGCAGATCAGAATTGATCACAATTTCCTCAGAGTAGATCTCTTTCACTTGTTTAGTGATTAATTCACACTGATGACCTCCCCAAGCTCTTGGGTATACAGGTTTGATTTTATCTTATTAGAGAATAAACACATAAAAACAATAGATTCAGATATATGGAGTATTGTGAGATTAGTGGAGGACAGGCTGATCATCTGTGCTACGTGGTTTGCAATTTGAAACAATCTCTCCTTTGCAAGTCATCTCTGTTTATTAAATTAGTTTATTGTTTAGAAAGCGAATACAATCTCTAGCAAGGGAAATACCCTTGAACTTTTCACATCCCACTAATAATACTTCAGATAGATATACACATCAGTAAAATAATTAAAATATCAGTCAGGAGGGAGTTCTTTGTTTCAATTGTTTTTTCTCCCTGGGTGATGCTCTCTTGAAACCCATGCCACTTTACTTTTAAGTTTCCTAAGGTATCTGCATTGTGTTATTTCTGCTCTCTCCCTCCCAAGTCAGAGTGTCTAGCCCAACAGTTTAGTTTCCCTCCACATATGCGAGTAGTGCAGCTGAGCAGAAGCTTTGATTTTCATGCTCTTCAAACAGTCCATATACTGACCCCGAGGTACTGGTTGTTTCACTTGGAATTTCCCATTTGCACTCTGCTCTAAATACTCGAGCTAGTGCATTGCTCACATATTTCACTGTGTGCCAGAATTTTCTTTTCATCTAAAGGTTGTGCTACATTCCCAGATTTTCACCTAGCTGAACTGGCAAGAGTTGCACATAGCACATCTGATAGCAATTAAACCAGCATAGCAGCCTCTGAAATGACTCTGCAATAATTGAGGCTTTGAGAACGGCCGGATTTCATGTAAACTTTAACCAACATTTGTATGAGTTTCAACAGATGAGATACGAATCACATATTTTCATGGTAAGCCCTTATCATTAAATCTCTCCCTCAGGCTCCACCTCTGGTGTTTTTTATTCCCTCAGCATCAGGCTGATGCTGAGGGAATAAACCTGGCATCACCTGATGCCAGGTGATCAGGCACCTGGCAAGATCACTAAACCCATTCACCTGCTCACAGTAGCTGTTACCACCCCGGGAGAATTATTCCACTACCTTTTTAACCCTTTGTTTCCTGAACTGGCTCCACCTTTCCCTTCTGTAGCTGCCTTGAGCCCCTACTATACTTCCCTGCTGCTTGCAAACCTATGTGGACAATGAGCAGAGGAAAGCACTAGGAAATCACGATCACAAGCTAAAACTGAAAGTGTCTGGGTATGAATTAAAGAACTCCAGAATGCTGTCATTGTGCATGCAACTTCTTGAGAACATTTCCTGATCAAAACTGTACTTTCAATTGAAAAAAATTTCTTAAGTAGAGTGTCATTTCTGGACTGATTTTGAGGAAGACTCACAGTTCCATGGAGGGAAAACCAGTTTTCGTCAACATGAGCTGGAGTCAGGTTCCTGTTCTGCAATTAGGACTCAAACGTCTATTTTATATTTTGGATAATTCCCATTCCTCCAAGGCTGCCGAGTACACAACTGTTAGGGTGGTAGGTGCAATACATGACTACTTGCCTCGTTTTTTTTATTTTTTTATTTCAAAAAAATCCAGGGAATTTGGGTTTGGTTTTTTTGGTTTTGGTTTGGTTTGTTTTTTTCCACATTTATGACCGTTTGTGCATAGGAACTGTATGAGAAAGGGCGCAACAGGACCTACTTGCATCCCACAGGACAGTCTCCTACATTTTCTGGATGCAGATAGATGTAGGATAGTAGCTACATCCTGAAATCCATGGGGTTTGCTAGACCAAAGGGAGGATGACAGCAGCAGTAAAGCATTAGTTTGAGAAATATCTCTTTCCCGTGTATTTAGTGGCATTTAGTTTCTGGCTGTAACGTGGCTCCTCCTGATGTTTCTCCAAAAGCTACTTTTTTTACTCCTTCCAATCCTTCATTGTTATGGGTAGAGACCATTGTGGCAGGGTGCTAAGTGATGGCATGCTAAGCAATGGCTTGGGCTTGAGGACGCCCATGCAACTTTGAAGCAAGTCGTTAACAGTTCCCATTGAGTGATTCAGTCAATTAATATCATAATACAGTATTAGTGGCGAACCCCTGCTGATATAGGCAGGACTGATCAAACGCCTGCCTAGCCTGACTCTGGCTGGGTCTCAAAGCAGCTGCTTTTGTAAACAATGCCAATGATAAACGGTTCGTTCCCTGATGCACTGTGCCAGATAGCTGCATTCATCAGAACAGGGACTTCTTCACTGAAGGTCGGCTATATGCACCGTATTTATGTTGCTAACGAACCCATTCACCATGATTACCTGTTACACTTTGTAAGTCATTTGTAGTTTGTTTATGCTAACTCCAGTAAGTGGCATGCCAGGATGTAGCTGGTAATGTCCTGATGTAGCCAAAAGCGCTGTTAGAGACTGAAGAATGCAAACCTAGCATGAAGCTCACCACTATTTTCTCAAAAAGGAATGTCCTGAGGACAGTTTTCAACCTGTTCTTCCATGTATCACACTTAGGTTAAGCATGTTCTGATATGGTATATCCAGCATCTGCCCTTGGTGTTAAAATAGTGTTTAAAATAAAAAGGTAGGACTAATCTAGACCTCTTCTTGCATAGATCAAATGTGTGTATCATTTCTTTCCAAGCCATATTTTCCCTCGCATGCTCCATGACTTGCCATGGTAAATTTCCATTCCTTCTAGTTTAACTAAATATGCAACAAGTAATTAAGTGAACATTTTCTGATTTATGGGTTATTTTTTAACAGAGAAAAATATTCGAGTCACTTGAGAAATAAAAAAATCCTTTTACTATTCTGTATAACTAGTACCTAAACAATAATCTCCCATTCAATATAATTGCCTATTATGTTATTAAGTATTTTTCAAGAACAGAACATAAGCCAAGGGAAGTCAGATGAAGAGCAGTGTTTTGTTTAAATGTGTTTTGGTTTTGGTTTTGGTTTTGGTTTTGGTTTTGGTTTTTTTTTTTAATAAATCTTTTCAAAATTAGAGGTTTGTACCAAGGTTCTGGAAGTTTCTGTGGCTGATAAGCCAGAGAGTAGGGCCATACAGACTGATTTCCTGACAGAAGTGAGGGATTATCTGGCAAAACTGGCATTAACCTTTGAAAAACATGAATTTTAAGGGAAGAGATGTGACGTAGTTTCATTTATGAACACTGAGATGTTCCTGGTCATAATTTTCAGCTAATTTTGTTGCTGTCATGAACACTAATTGTGACTTTTTGTTAGTGCAAAATTATTTCTGCATTAGGATTTCAATTGAAAAAAAAAATAGTTATATTTACCTTAGAATACAGAGAATCTGCCTATGGTAGCCTCGAGAATCAATTCTGACCTGAGCTGAGACTCAGATTTCCCCTCAGGAATGGTACGTACCAGCCCATATGTAGAAGGCTGCAGCATCTGACCTAGTTAATCCAGTATTTGTGATCAGTAATTAGAGACTTGGTGTAAGACTAAGTGTAAAAAATAATCTCACTCCTTGTATAAAATTTATGGTATGGTTATCTTTTCCTTTCTCCCTAGAAATAGGCACAGTCTATCACTTTTTTTTTTAATATTGTTTCATATTTAACAACAACTGAAGACAATTTCTATTTCTACTGCTGCAACTCCAATTAACATAGGGTGGTGGAGTGGAAAAAAGAAGGGAAGAAAAAATTAGTCTCAAACACAGGAGTTCAGGATGGGGCTGAGCTGTGAGTTGTTTTGTGGGTTTTTTTGATGTGTCGCAGTCCTCAGCCATGTCCTCAGTTCTGCACAATGCCCACAACAAGGAGTTTCACAAATTAATGCCAGGGACTGAAAGCAAACTAAACTTTCAGCTGATCTTGTCCAGCCTATGATGAGAGAAGATGCAAGTATAAAGAGTCACTAAAAAATACCGCAACTGATATATGCTATAATTTAATCTAGAAATTATTATGTTCAACTGCAGCAGTGATGTCAGACCAGTTGTCAGAATCCTCTTGCACTGCCACTAAAAGTTCACAAATGTTTAAAGACATCATATCTCTCAGTTCAGTTTGTGTAATCTTAGTGCAAAGCTTAGCAGAGCTCTAAAACATTATCAATTTTTACTAAGTAAATTATGAGGTACTAATATACAGTCATTCCATGATGCTAAATATAAATCTGGGGCTGATGCAACTACTTCCAGTCGCTCAATAAAATGCACCTTCATTTGTTGGACAATAGGAACTTCTTGGGCTAGTGTAATGGGAAATGGGCAGTTGACAAAATAAATCACTTATCATCTCCTGCTTCCTTCCCCTGTCCTGGACTTCTTGATCCAACCAGCTGAAAGTTTTGTGGTTTTCCTGTTCTATTTTGTCCCCTTCTCCTCTATGCTCCCTCATCCTTCCTTGCTCTATACCTCAATCCCTCAATTTGTCAAGATATCCTCTGAATATATGATTTTTCTGGTCCAATATTTTCGCTTTACCACAGTCATGAGTATGTGAAATTCAGCCAATATAAGAAACATTCTGACAGGTGCTAATGGGTTGTAGTTTAATGATAAATTATCACAACATGAAAAAAACCTCCCAGAAGTGGTACATGCCACGTAACTGCACACAATACAGCTCTAGGTTCATACAGAAGAACAGAATTGTTTTTTCTCACCACTCAGTTTACAATGAGAATTTTTACTTGGCATAGCTTAAAGATGCTGAATGCAATTAAATCTGGCAAGAGACCAGTGACATTAGCAGAATTATATCAGAGATTCATTTTGTCTCTTCTACATTTAAGGGTCTGATAAATTTCTATATAATGGATAGGTAACTCAGTAAGAAATGAGAATTATTTTACAGTACCTGGTTAAAATAATAATATTTTTTTTAAAAGTTCCAAGTCCAAATAAGCAAACTTTGATATTAAGGGTCATTCCCCATCAAGGTAATTTGGTTGGCTCCATTCCCCTTAATGGAGTCATGCCAATTTATACCGATAAAGCATTACCTTTTGGCTAGTGATAGCAAAACTGTAGCATGCAAGAGCCTGAATTACAGACAAGGACTGCACAGTGCACAAATAGAGAGGAAAAAAAAATGGCTTTTTGAAAGATCTTTACAATCTAAACATTAGACAAAAGAAAAAAAGAATGATGCTGACAGACAAGCAGAGAAAAAAAAAGCTTCAGGAAATAACAGCATAATAAATTAAAGAAAATGTGAATCTATCAATTCTGACATGTCACAAAGGTTTACTGTTTGTTTTAAAGTGGTGGTAATATTCTTCAAGTATCGGGAGTGAAATCCAGCCCCACTGATGCTGTGGGAGGCTTTCAGTGGAACCATGGTGGCAAGCAGCCTCCCTATTCTGTACACAGCCTGAGTTACCCTATCTCTGGATACAGCATAGCTATTATTAAATAATAATATAAGAAGTTAATTGCATATTTTTGGTGATTCCTTTTTCTCTTCTTATTTAAAAGAAGACAAATTTAAATAATAGCCTTATAAAAATGTATGTTCTCTTTTCTCTCCCTCTGGCTTTCCTTTCCCCCTTATTTGTTCAGAATAAGATGTTCATTATTTGTCCAGTAAATGAGTAATCTGCTAATTAACTGCACTTGTTATGTGATGAATATTCAATTACTATAATGGGAAGTGGAAGAAGATGTATCATACCTAAGTAAATTAATTTGTGGTTGGGCAATGAATTTGCAACCACCTGGTTGCAATTGCTCACTCAAAAAAGCTCTCCAGGTTTGCTGTATTTCAGAATTAAAGGAGCAAACTTCTCTCTTTCTTTTAACAGTATTATTCAAACAAATTGAATTTGGAGATAACCAAGTTCTGCCTTGTGATAAGAAAAAGAAATTACTAAGTAAATTACATTTATTTCCTGTCTTTGAAAAATAGTAGCCTTCTCATATCATGTTAACAATGAAGTGAGAGCATCCCCTATGGAAAAACAGGCCAAACTCTTCCTACCCAAAGCACTACAAAATACATTCAACATCCAGGTCCCATTGTTCGTCCCATTGTTCCACTCTTCTTAGTGATGTCTAGAACAGTATCAAAAGAATATGGTATGAAACACTATAAATTCAGCATGATGATTAACACTCAAATGTCAAATTTTGTCCAATTAATACAGTGAAGGACAAAGGGAAGTGTCACCTCTGTCCCAGGATGAGACTGTCTGATGCTCCTACCCATACTGTTCCCTTGGATTTTGAATGGAGTTATTATCAGTGTCACATATCAAAGCCCTCCACTTAAGCTAACTATGACCTGAAACCTTCCTATCACAACCTCCACATGACTGTCATACTATATATTCATAGAACAGCTGCTTTCCAAGAATAACTGCTTTTTCTCTATTCTCTGTCAATTAAGGATCATTGTGGTACTTAGTACGGCACACAACAGTAAGACTGGAAATTATCCAAGTGTAATACATAACACTTCTCTAACCTAAAGAGAAAGAAAGAAGAAAAAAAATCCAAACAAAACAACCAAAAAAAACTGTAGCCAAAAAGCATGCAGTGTAAGGGTACAGAATAGAATTACAGATGCTATATATCATCAAGCTCTGCGGCCGAGTGCTGAGGAGGAAATAGCTCATCTGTTCTTCAGGAGGGGGAGGAGAAATCTAAACAAAAACAAACCTGCTGACATAAATTAATTTGCATGAAAATCCTGTTCATAAATCCTAGACAAACGTTCACATATTGTGAGTAGTAACCAGCAAGTATTAGGGGAGGATGGGGTGTGAGGAAAGAGGTTGGGTTTTATGATTAAAATTTATTTCTTGATAGGTGAGGTTCAGTGCAGTAGTTTTCAATATTTATGATTTGGATGTCAAGTGGTCGTGGAAGTTTATGCTTAATGATATGATGCAGAGGATGTCTAAAGGAGATTCCTGGATGCCTATGAACTCCTCTCACATGTCCAATACCATATTTACTAGAGTCAGTGTGGGTGGCACAGGGATTAATGGCAGCACCTCTAAATGAGTCAGAAAATGGTTGTAGTAAGGCAGGAGATTCTGAGAGACAAATGAACTTGCAAGGAGCTGACCTCATCTAGGAGTGGAATTGGATGGGGGAGTTGTTTTGTCCCCAGTATTTATATCTCAATGCTGACATTTTATTTTGCCAGGTTCATCACCGTGGTTTCTTTCCATCTCTAGTAGCTGAAGAAACGGAATTTGATTTGTCAATGCAGTTGCTTTCCTAGTCTCAAGGTCAAGAGTTGCATTTACCCATGTGCTGTCAGCAATGGTTGCAGGCACTGACTGTAGACACTCGGGCTGTGGCAGACAACAAAATATTACCCCTAAACCCCTCTCCTGTAAAGGAAGGAAGACAAGTGTGCTTAGTATGTGGCAGGCAACAAGTAGCAATAGTGTCAATATGTGTCTTATCTCATAATTTCTTCTTTCCAGAAAGACTCTTCCTGCATTGTCACAAATCGACTGCCATGCTCCTGCTCAGTGGTATTTGGAGAATGAAAATAGACTTAGACTGTAACCAATACAAGGTCAGCAGAGAAACTTCTTTAGTCTGAGCCATTCTTAGTTCCTACCCATGTATAGATAAGCAAGGATGATGATGAGGAAAAGTCAAGCTTTGTCCAGAATTCACACCAGTGAGCACAGGGACAAACAATCAGTGAGGCAGCAAAGGAGAAAGAAGCAAAGAGGGAGTTCTGCAGCCCATGTCCCAAAGCCATACAAGTTATGTAGAGCTGTATAGTACCAACTACAGACTTACATAGGCAGATGGGTGTCTGGAAATGTTGTAAATCTCCTGGAGACTTCTGCTGTAATTCTCCTTCTGGAGACAGTTTACCACAAATGGCAATGATTCTCCACCTCACTGATCTGACAACTGTTAAGGACCTACAAATATGTGTTGGCCAGCTTTTGATCAGATATTGTGTTGTTTGGGGGTTGTTTGTTTGCTTGTTTGTTTGGGGTCTTGGTGTGGAGTTTTGTTGTTGTTGTGGGGTTTGTTTGGTTGGTTGGATTTTGTTGTTGTTTTCCTGAAAATAAAGCTCTGAATAAGAGGATCAGAGAGGCTGGCTGAACCTGATGCATTTCTGACTTAAAGAAAGGTTGAAAGAAGTTTCAGTTGTTTGTTAAATATTTTTACTTTACTTTTCCAAGAGAATATGTTAGCAAAAGATTGTGAGCTATTTCTTATACTCTGTTTATATTAGTACAAGTTTTCATTAGTATTTAATTTGATTTCTGATTTTCATTAAATAAAAAGATAAGATTCTAATGAACAACTTATATCTAGTTTAAACATTTTAAAATTTTAAATTAAATTTAAAGTTTAGAATTATAATTTTTAAAAACTTTTTTTTTAAAAAAAAGGTCTTATGAGGAAGGAGAAAGAGGCTTGGAGAAGACTTTTATCTTCCTTTTTGTCTTTAAGAAAGCTTTTTGTATGCAGAAAAATTGCTACCAACTATAATGACAATATATTCCCTTTCCTGTCATTGACTGAGAAATACAAAAATCCTCTAGACAGTTCTGACTCTGTCTCCTGGTAGAGGTTAAGTTTTTTGTCAAGAAGTCATTGCATTTACATGCTATTAAAGCAGCATGCTGCCCAGCCTCACTCACCATATTTAGCTGTTTGGATGTAGGTTATGTATGTTAGGATGAGGGTGATAAAGCTGTTGTAGACTGTAACATAAGGTGATTTTCTTTACTGCACAATTACGGTTTATGTTACCATAAAGCTCTTGCCAGGGCTGAAAAGTTGGGGAGGATTAAACAAAATGCTATAAAACATATCAAAGTGGATTGCATAAACAATTACCATGCTCTGGGAAATGGCTGATTAATTGACTGAAGTGAGACATCTGCAGGATGGAGGCACTATGGATAAATCAAAGGATCTCAGATGCCTCGTTTGTTTTAATAAAAATTGTTTAATTTGTTCCAATAGTACAAAGCTTCCTGTTATACCTGGTTTTGTCATCCTCACTGTTAAGGGAAAGGGCCCTACACCTCTAAATATAGGAGTCAGCTCACAGGCAGATCTACTTTTATATTGACCAGTAGCAAGTGAATAGGATTTTCACAGATCTTATAGATTGAGTGAAGCCAGATTTAATGAAGAAATCAGATGTATGGGAATGCTTGGAAAAATCTTTAGGTGCTTCTTTGACTCCTGTCTTTTCTTTGACCCATATTAGGAAAAGAAAGCTGTTATTGTTCTTCCATCTGTCTTCCAAGCTTATCAAGCTCACATGACAGTAGTGTTTTGCAATTTTCAGTGAACATTTTCAGCTAGTCACTGCTATCCCATTTCCTTGATAAGAAACTTAGACACAGAAAAAGTGAGGCACATAATGCAGAGGTAAGACAGTGATCTCACATATAAGTGCCTAGCTCTTACTGAAAACAGTACACAGATAAGATGCTTAAAAAATCTAAACCTAGATTGTTTTTCTATGTCACACAGTAAGCCTGTGGTAAGATAGACAACTAAATCAAGTTTTTCAACTCACTGTGTGTCTCGATGCCACAAGAAATCAAGACTATTTGGTTCTTCTGGTTTGAGTCCAGCCATTATAGTGACAGCCATGTGGCACAATCCTGCTTTTATTCCATGCTGAATGCTTTCTCATTGCAGCAGACAAATTCATTTTTATCCTATCCTTTCACATGCTTTACTTGTTCCTAATGTTATCTCTCTATGGAACTTCTATTATAAAAAATTAAAAGATTACATCAAAATTGTCTTCTCACAATCAAATGTTTCTATCCATACCTTCACATCTTTTCTTTATTATCTATAACTCAGGCATTTTTCAGTTCTTCTTGTTCCCAACCTGGCAGACTTCCCAGCGTCCCTACCAGAATCACATAGTCTGTTCGGTCTCTTGCTTAAACTCATCTGCAGAAGAATCCTGCAGCTAAGTCTAAAACTTCAAAAAGGAAACCGGAGATTTAATTATCAGGAAACTACATGTCTGCTTCCAAATAATAAACAAGATTAATTTTATAACATCACTGATAGCTACCTCATATTCTACCTTACAGCTGCTTAAAATGTAATAGATACTTTGGATAAACCAATAGATTCCATAATAACCCAATAGAAGAGGGTTTATCTTCTGTTCCAGTAATGCATAACTTATTACACACACTGTGACTGTTAACAAACTGAAATTATTATGTCTTATTCATCATTGTTGCTTAAGCAGCGTACATGAATATCACAGTAAAATGCATTCATGAACTCATCACACCTCTGAGAGTCCAAGTGCCAGAAAGACTCTTCATGGCATAAACATTAGGCATATTTTTCAAACTTTATTGTGATTTCATGTGTTCAGCTGACCTCCAGTTGCTCAGATCGCCTTCCCCAAAGCTTCAACTGCAGTGCAGTTGCATCTTTCATAGATACATGACAACTGAAACAAAAAAATATGAGCGTTTGCACTGAGGTCATCCTTCCCCCCAAGACAAAACACAGTGCACACATTTATACACAGAAGCTGAACACATGTACAACACCCCAACTGGGGCCTGGCCTAGTACCTTCATGAAGTCAGGTCTCTTTCCTGATCCTTACTGCTTAAAAATAGTTTTTCCTGTGGCACTTCCATAGTTTCAGACATTCCTATTCCTCAGTTCTGTACTTCTTAGGATGTCTGTCCTAGATGGAAACTCTCCTATTTTCTTCTGATGTGCTCTGAACACGAAATTATTCAGAAGTTATTTATACTGGATCTTGATGCTGTCTTAGGGGCAAATGGTTGACATTTTCTTCTTGAATCCCAACTGTAATAAGGCATGCATATACTTACATGTGTATATATATATATATATATATATATGTATTTGTGTATATCGATATAACCTATGGATCTCTGACAATTTGGTAATGATTAACTACATACATTATGTAAAATTCAAAGAAGATAAACCACCAATATCTTGAAAATGAAAAAATCTTGGTCCTAATCTCAGTCCCAGGCTGAGCATTGTCAGGATAGATGCTGACCCTCTTCCACAATTTCATTTGATTTGTGTACAAACATGATAGAGAGAGAAAGGGAATTGAAGATGGTTTTCCTACTACACCACCATCACTAGCAAGTGTTTAAAGAGATTTTAAAGTGCAGCAAATGTTTCTGTTCCTACCACAATAAGAAAGTACTAATAGAAGTGTTGTGAATATAATCCTGGGTAGCAAAAAAGAAAAAAGCTATATTCACAAGAGTCCTGTGTGGTTATTTAAAAATCTTTTTGAAAAATGAAAAAAACCAAAAATGCATTAACAAAACAGTCATGAAAAAGGTTGAGTATCTTCAAGAGATTTGTATACGATTATGGGAATAGAGTAATTTTCTTACTACTTCCATGACCTTACTGATTGCCAGTTTTTCACTTAGTTCTATCCTTATAGCAATGGAAGAGTATCCAGATTTGTCTTTGTTAATGCTTTGTAAGTTGCTAAGATTTGGCACAATGCTGGTCCGCCAAAGTATGTTGGAGAGCGGTTTTAAAGAAATGGGAACCAGTCTACTGGATTCACTAAGCCTGGTCTCAGTTTAGGCTTGTCTGACAGCATTCAGGAAACCAACCAGAGGAGAAAGATATGTGTAGATTTTATGTCCAGAGTATCCTGCCAGCCAAAGTTGGCTCCTAACATTCCACATCTGGTTTGACAGTAAATGGAGAGGTTTTCAAATCACTGTTTCTTAGGAACAGGTCACTGAAATTTGATGCTGTCATGCAGAGCCAAGTAGATGTCTCTACTCGACAATCAGCAGTATCTTCTCTTCAGCTCACATTTGCCCATGAGAAACCTTAAAAATACTATCCCACTTTTTCTGATCCACACACCAAGAAAGTATTCATGTAAGTACTATCCCAAGTGCACAGCTGTTATCTAGTATTTTGTCTTTTTTATGTTTTTCTGCTCCCTTATATCTCCTTCTGAGAGACCCTTTTTCTAGTGTATGTGGGCTGAGCCATGGTGAGCTGTTGAAATGATTTTACAAAATGGTAGCATGTCATAGATAGCAGTCTCTCTAGAGACACTTCTATTTTATCCAACATGTTAGTAAACAGCAAGTGGTAGGCAGAAATAAAATAGCTGTGGTACTTGTATGTTGCAAACTCACTTTTCCCATTTTTTTTATTTTCTCCCAGTTACATTAATGCCATACTTGAACTTCTCTGAAGTAGGTCAATGAATCTGCTAAGGAAGTTACAATATCAATAAAAGGGGACTATGCTCGAGATGAGTTTTTTTTCCTGATCCCTTAGCAAGACAATCCTTCATTTTGTTTCTAAAAGAAAAACCACTTTAAGAAATGGGAGTGTAGTTATATGAATAAACTAGAGTGATCTAGAGAAATAAGACTTTTCTGAAGAAGCTGAACAGTATTTACATGAAATACATTTCTGTATAAAGCAGGCAGCCACAGAATCACTCAAATCAATGCCAACACTTGTTCTGTGTAAATCTTTCTGTTTGGACTAGCTGACCAGCCTGGGGCAGAAGGAAGCAGGAACATCCGTTATCGTATTTATTCATTAGAGTTAATTTACCTCCCAATAAAGGCCTTTTATAAATGTATGTGTCATGAACAAAATAGGTTAAAGAATAACAAGTGGAAAGAAAAATAGAACATCATGAAACAGATTTTTCAGTGTTTCATTTTGCATGTAATTTGCATCTCTTACAAAATATCTAGTATAATAAACCTGAAAAGAAGAGCCTAGAATTCAAAGATAATCTTTAACCACAATGGGACATTTAAGATATGATTGGAGGAAAAGCACAAAAAGAACAAAGCAAGATCACAAATACTGGTAAGTACATATTTGCAGTTCTCTTATCATATTGTGATGAATGAAGTCCAATTCTAGTGGATCATTGAGATTATACAACTCTGCATCAGTTACTGTAACACTAACTCTTAATAGCCATCGGATTGCACTTCAGTAGTCCTGGAAAAAAAAAAAAAAAGAATGTTCTGAGTTTTTTTCTGTTTTGCCTCAAATGATCTGGCCAGATCAAATTAATTAAACAAGCAGAGTGACTATTTGTCTTATGGACCATAGAAAGCAAGATTTCAGTAGTATGGAAAGGGGCTTATGGTATTGATCTCACCATCATGATTGACAGTGATTGCTTTACAAGCTGGTAGCTGGATGGGAGAGAAAAATGAAAGACAAATTCTTTTCTCAACTAGGAAATGTCAGTTAACAGTCCTGGTGACAAAACTGTTACCTACCTGGATTATTTTACAATGAGACAGTGTAAAATGAGTAAGCAGTGGAGGACCATTTGTTTGCTACCTAAAACGACAGTCAGTCCCTGCAGGCACTATTGCAACGTATTTATTTAAGAATGACAAACTGATACATTTCTTCAGCCTGAAAAATATCAAAGCAAAAAGATAAACCATAGTGAGTGAGAATATTACTCAAACTTGGTTCAGTGAAAAATCCAGAAGATGTGACATCATCAAGTACATTAGCACATGCTTGTATTTGAAAGTGCTCCTTTTCACTTAACTGAATCAGCAATTGATTTATTTTATACTCTGGCACACAACCTATGAAATACTTGATCTCTTCCTTACCCATTTTTTAAAATCAACTCCAGAAAGTTTTGATCATTCTTTTCCCCTATCTGGAGAATATTGCAGTTGAGATTAGGGAAAGGTTGATGCCAACTATCAGGGGTTTTGTTTATTCTTAATAATTGATGTCATGTGTGGGAAATGTTTCAGAGTGATAACACCAGGCAAAATGTATCTGTCTTCACACAAGGAAGCAATTGGCTCTCAGTTCTGATAGCTTCTCTGATGTGCTTATGGAGGGCTGTCAGTGATTTGGGGCTTTATTCTGTTCCTGGGTCCTTTCCCTGTTTGGTTTCTTGGCTGATAGTAAGAGCACCAATCTGCTGATTGTATTGTCAATTTCACTTAATGGAAATACCACTGGTAGATTTATGCTAAAAACAGCCACCTCTAAGACATAAATATGAGGTACACTTCACATGAGCTAGTGAACAAGTGGTCATGAACTCCAGGTACCTGCCACTGGCGTGGATGGTACGAAACCACTGACTTCATCCTGAAATATCACATACTGCTGGGTTACACAACTGTCCAAATCTACCGTCAGTTTTAGCATTATTACTTCATATTTCTTTTCCAGTTCCTAAGTCTAGTCCTTAATTGAGCATGCCAGATTCTTTTATATTGGAGGACTACCATAACCATGTAGAATATTTTATCATTTATGTTCCAGGTAGCATTTCCAAATTCTTCAAACTAAATGATTAGAACTAAGAAATAGGTCACAACCTTGGCAGCCATCTGATGTGAGACAGTATAATCTGGTAGCACACTGGTTGTCATGGAAACTGAAAATATTGGATTTTTCCTTCAATGCAACCTGTGTTTTATGCATAAATTATTAGCATATTAAATCTAAGGCACTGACACTTGAAAGCAGACCACCCATGTATTTTATATGTGTTCCCAGGTAACAAACTCATTCCTATTGGCATTCAGGAGAGTGTTCAGGCTGATGACTCTGACAGAGGAAAGATTTTTTTTTTGAGTGGACAGTACATACCTGTGCTGTTGAGTTGAAAAGGTTTCAGCCTCTATACCTTTTAGCTAATGACTCACCCAAATTATTTCTTCCTGAACACCTTCCCTGAACAGACAGGAACTAAACTACTTCTTTTAAGGTCAGGGACTAGTGCTTGGATCTCTGTCTCTTGCTGGTGTATTCATGCATTACTAAATCATGGTCTCCCAATAAGAAATGTCCTTCCCATTTTTCATGGGGTTCAGATTTTATCTGCTGTGGAAATATGCTTTAAAGGTATAGTAGGAGAGGATCACATTGAGTCCCACAATGCAGTGTGAATGTCCTTATTGTAAACAGAAGAGAACACTGATCCTAGATTTCTAGTGGAAGTAATGACAGTTATTTTTCTCAGTGGAAATGGAGAGCCAATAATTCTTGCCTATCTGGACCATAGAATCATAGAATAGAACCACAGAATGCATTAAGTTGGAAGGGAGCTTTAAAGACCATCTAGTCCAACCATGCTGCAGTGAGCAGGGAGACCATTAACTAGATAAGATTGCTCTGGGTTTCACCAAGCCTGACCTTAAATGTCTGATAGGGATGGGGCCTCCACCACCAGACTGGGCAACCTGTTCCAGTGTTTCACCACCTTGCTAGTTAAGAACTTCTTTCAAATCTCTAATCTAAACCTGCCCTGCTCTAGTTTAAAACCATTGCCCCTCATGTTATTGCTACAAGCCCTTACAAACAGTCCCTCCGCAGCCTTTCTGTAGGCCCCTTTCATGTCGTTCATGATTCTGTTCTGTAAATGCCTGTTCAAATGGTATGAGCATGTCCATAAAGCTCTCTGTGAATGTCCACCTCACTCATGTAAGTTACCTATCACTTTTGTATTTGAATGACAGAACATGCAGTGCTTGATGCTGTGGCTTAACCCCCAAAACTATATCCCACACAGCCACTGCTCAATCCTTCCGCTGGGATGGGAAATTGGAAGAGTAATACTGAGAAAACTCTTGGGTTCAACAGGTAAAGCCAAAGCCACACATGCAAGTAAAGTAAAACAAGGGATTCCATCACCATTTTCCATCAGCAGGCGTATTGAGCATGACATCATATGGCATAGGATGCCCCTTTGGTCAGTTGGGGGTCAGCTGTCCTGGCTGTGTCCCCTCCCAACTCCTTGTGCACCCCCAGCCTCCCCGCTGGTGGGGTAGTTTGAGAAGCAGGAAAGGCCTTGGCTCTGTGTCAGCACTGCTCAAGAGTAACTTTTAAACCATTTCTGTGTTATCAATACTAAATCAATGATACTTTTCATCACAAATCCAAAACATAGCCCCACACTACCTACTGTGAAGAAAATTATCTCAGGCAAAACCAGCACACCTGATGTTGCTCACTTCTCTCTTTTCCTTGAAGAATGTAGAATTCGTTCTGCTAAAACCAAATCCTGAGTAAGTTTACAGTTTTGACAGCAGAGATATGCATCCTGAAAGCAAGTCTGGAGTTCTTTCTGGACTTCAAACTCAGAAAAAAAGGGCAGCAAATATCAGATACATATTTTGTCAAATTATGTTGATTCTAATTAATGCAGTCTACTCACTTGAAATACCCATGTTTGGCCCACGTGACCCACTTAATAAAATTATTCAATTTGTTAGTCAATCTGCTGGACAGATTTATTACTGATTATCAACACGAAACACTTTTAAGTTCATTTGCAGCTTTGCGTTAATAACCCACAGCATGCACACACACAACCTAAGGTTCTCAGCAGTACTTCCACACTTCTTAAGGAGAAGCTGTTACTTTTGAGAGGCTCCTGAAAATGTGGGTTGGAAGGAGCTGTTGTTCATATGGAGGTAGCTCATCTCAGTGTTGATCAGGAGTGGAGACCTGCAGTGAGCTACTAGCTGGTCTAGTCATCTCTACAGTAACATGTTGGTCTGAGACCAGGTACATAGGGAGCTCTCACATCTGGCACAAGGTTCTCTGTGGGATGCTAGGGTGCTACCACAAATTTCAGACTTCTGTATGCTGGACAGCTGCAGTGATTGTCACTCCTAACCAGTCCTGTGGTGCCACCTCTCCATACAGCTACCCAGCCCACAGCCCACTCTCAAGAGACAGGCAACCATCAGTGGGTATCTGCAGCTATCAGTTATGTGTTTTGATCTCTCCCCTGGGTTCTGGACAATGTTCTCCCGGGGTTTCTTAGGAGCCAATTTGTATTTTTCAAGCTGTGATCCTTTTTCTGAGTCATCTTGGAAACTACCTCATCGGGTAGATTTTTGTAACTGATAGAGAGATTCTAGGGACTTTATCATTTCCAGATCTCAATCTTGGCAAAGAAACTATAGGCATATTAACCAGGCTACTGTATTTTAGTACTTGATGAGATGTCTCTTAGCTAGATTATTGTGCAGCTTCTCAAGTGTAATTCCCTTTAGATTTTATCTCCATAGCAAGTAATCCATCATAAACAAACACACAGAGACACAGGCCATAGTCATAACAATAGAACACTGTTTTGCTTTGGTTTGGTTGTTTTTGGTTTTTTTTCCCACAGTTCTCCACAGTGGCTTTCAAAGCCTCCTGTATTGTCATTTTGTTTTATCAACATTGATCGGAGACCCTGGTGGCAAGCCAGAACAAAGAGGATTGATTTCAGGTTCAAGTAAAAGAGAATTAGAAATGGATAAAGCACATTTTGACTAAATCCAATTCCCAAGTTTTTTTCAGCCTACTTAACTGACTTTGGTATGTTACTGCAAATGGCTTCTCTTATGTATTTAGTTAGGACATTTAGTTTCATTTGGTTTTAATAATTTGAGAAGGTGGCATATTCCAAATGGAATTTTGTTTCCTCTCATGCTGCTACTTACAAGGACTTCTAGCTCTCTGGCTTTTCATATGTATGCCTAGCCTGGTTATAAATGAAAAGCAGAACAAGGAATGGGACAGTTATCTGGAATTCAAATACTGAAGTCCTTATACCTGAACATCAGGGAGCACAAAATCAAAGCATTACAAAGAGGCTATATTGATATGAGTAGAAAGATTCTTGGCACATATATGTTTTCTCACACCTACAAATTTTCCAATCATTTTAGTAATGTCTGTTGTTTTGTTTTATTTCATTTTGTGGTGTTGTGGGTTTTGTTTGAAGGAGGAGTTTTTGTGCTTTGTTTTTTGTTTGTTTGTTTGTTTTTTGTTTGTTTGTTTTGTAGGTCATCCTGATGTGTGTTTGGTACTAAAAGAGTGTTGTCAAAGAGAATACCTTCAAACTGGAAGGTGTAGAATATTACTAGTGAGGATGGCTTATTCTCAAACTTCTCTTGCTGTAGAGAGACATCACAGACATTCATGTATAGGAAATTCTAGTTGGCATGTCTACAAGAGAGGTGACAACTCTCAAGCCTAACCAGTGCCTTTGGGCAAAGGTACATAGATAAGTTCATGCATGGCTTTCTGTTCCTGAAGTTAACAACCTTGATGAACTCCTACTCATCATAACTTCAGACCCTGCCACTAGAATGTTATCTTGGTCATGTGTCTGTCTTTGTGCTATTGTGTGCTTTCTCCGCCAGATGGTAGGCAATAAAAGAAGGAAACACAGACTTATCTGATACTGTACACTTAAAAGAAATCAAACAAAATTAAATAAAGTGCAACTGTGAAACAGTTCTCCATAAGGTGGACTCCCCTTTTATGCTTACACCTAAAAGACAGCACTGGAAGAGGATCTGGTGAAGTGGTTGCAGGTATTTGATTAATAGCACGAGTAAGGCCTACATAAGCACATGGTACTTATATTATTACATACTGAAAAGATGCTATTGTGTCTCCTGTGCTGTTGTTCTCTACTTGTAAACAAAACTAATTATTATCAGGATATGCATTTTCTGTCAATTCCTTTAAGGAAAAGCATTTATTCCACTTATCCTGCTGTAACCAGATAAATGAAATTGTCTCCCCAATGTGTAAATTTCTTCTCCTGCCTTGTTAGTGCTGTCTTGTACATGAAGTACTCATTTAGTTGCAAAAACCAATTATCATCCCTGTCTGGATACATTAAGAATTTTCCTACAAGTCTTTTTCTCTCTATCACATTTTAAGCAACACTGTACATGAATTATTCATATTGCCCATCTTGCAGGCAGGTTTTTTATTATTAAATTCCATCATAATAATAGTTATTACCACAGTCATGGCAGTTTTATGAGTATTCTTCAATGCCATTACCTGGAAAGATTTCAATCAAGACATATAAAAGATGCAAATCAATTTCCATAATAAAATTAAACTGTACCATCTACTCTTTCATCTTTGCAATAGAGTTGATTGACAACTTCTGCCTGATAGTTGCAGTTGATAACTTGCAGGTATGGTAATGGAGAATGGCAGATTCTCTTGCTCTAATATTCTAAGAAATTCAGTATTTTTCTTGCCTTGTCAGTGTTTAATGCTCATGTCTTCATGCAAAAACAGTGTTTAAGATGCAAACATTCAGTTTACAAATTTTCCTCCTGAACAAGACAATTATTTCTCTCTGGCAGCAGAGAGATTTGACTTTTACTAACCAAAGGCAGTGCAGAATGAATGCAGTTCTTTAATGAATGTTCTTATTTGTTACGCTTTGAGTAGTGCTGCTCTCCACAAAAACATATTTTCCCAAGGAAGATATTTTCCAGGTGATTTCCCTAACTTCATCCTGCACTTTTATTTTAAATCTTTCTCTTTCCCTTGCTTTACCACTGCTTTAGTACAGATTTCAATGACCACCTGATGGTTCTTCTTTGCTTCCTTCCTATGCAGTTTTTTCCTACTTCCTTGTTTGACTACCACTTCTGTTTCTCTGTATGCTCCCCATTTATCACTTACTCATGCTTTAAATCAAAGGTGCTGTCTAAATAAAACATAAAATGTAATGTACACCAGTGTTGGAATTAACTTGCATATAATTTTGCCTTTACTTGGGAGGTAGATTAAATATTGATGAAAGTTTCAAAAAAGGACCCTTGATTTCAGATCCATTTACATCAATTGAAAGGCAGACAAATGAATTCATCTTGAAGAAGTTACCCTTGAATCATGCTAGAGTAATTAAGATGAGAATATAAACAGCATTAATAGGGATAAACAGGTCTTCTCTCTTCAATTAGGCTTCAAGTAAGGCCAAACAATATGAACCATCAATCAACCCTAATACCTTGGGAAATAAACTGATCACCACTTAGAATCAAGAAGAATTTTATTTTCATGATTCAGAATTGGAAAATTCTATACATTAGGTAAAGGTTAATGTTCTCATTGAAGTTCCTGGGTGGCATCTGTTCAAAGTAGATCCCTGGAGTAGAGACACTCTTGCTCTGTTCTGGTATAAAATCCTTACACTCTTAAGAACTTCCTCTTTCATGTTCAAAAACACTTAAAAAGATAGATTTCATCACACTTTAAGAAACTAAACCATGCACGACTGAACAGATGTCTGTTATGTAATTCAATTTATTACAGCAAGGCTTCAGAATTAATGACTGAATTACAATTTTTCCCATAAGCAATTTTTTATTCCTGCTAAGGTCATGTTAGGACTATTACTGCTATTTTCAAAGATGCATGATGAAAAATGAAATAAGCTGCACATTTTTCTGTATAAATTTTCTATTTTCAAATGTATTTAGAGGCTGTTTAGATTGCTATTTACATTATTCACTAAGCTTTAATGCTACCTGCATATTATGGCATCTGTCAAAATCACTTGCTGCTGAGAATTAATTGTTTTCTTCATCTGCAACAAATTCTGAGAAGTTTATTGATATTTTTTTCCATCTGGTGTATAGCTAAGTATTTGCCATCTGTAATAATGCCCTAATTTCTACATTGACTACTCTCCTTCTCCATAACTATTTTATTAACTAGGGTCACAAGTTATTCCATTATTTTAGCTCTGCATGCACAATGAAACATTTAGAACAAAACCATTGCTTCAGGTAAACTGTACCTCTTACACCACAGATCACTAGCAATTCCAAGAGGTATTGGATGGCATTTTCCAGAGGACTGAATGTCCATTGAGATCTTGGTTCTTATGCCTTTGAAGTCCTTGGCAAATGAGCTCTGGCCAATCTTGTTGCATTAGTATATCTTCTGGAAGAAAGCATCTCTGTAGCAGAGCAGAGAGAAGAAAAATGCATATGCTAGACATTTCAGTCTAAAGGTTAGTGCATTAGTTTAGCAGTAAGTGGGAAATGGGGAAAAGTGCCACGATGCATGCTGAACTGGTGTGAGTGCCAGGGCACATCACACTCCATGAGATCTGCCAGAGGAATCATAACTGCAAGCAGACAGTTAATATTACAAATTTAGGCTACTAGTGTCTTCAGCTACCGCAGTGGTTTACTTGGCCAGGGTTGAGCTAGGGTTTAGACTTTGAAAATCTCCATGCAATAATAATAGGGGAAAAGTTTCCTATGTAGGTATGAAGGATCCATCAGGTTTGTGACTGTGATTTAATGCTATATCTGCATTAGGAAACTTAATAGGTCTGAGACCAGCTCTCTGGCTGTGAGAGCAAGTGGCACAGCATGATCTATGCACACTCTCGCAAATGGGAAGTGTCAGATCTGAGGTACTCCTCAAGTCACACTGAGGCTCTCTTTGAGTTTTACATGACACAGACTGAAGTTGTGCCAAGGAGAGGAAAATAATTAATCTGTGCAGATGATAATGGGTCAGTGTGGCCTTGATGAATTTACCACTGAAGGTGGAGCAAGAGTCATACAACTTTAGAAAGAAATAGTATCGGTAGGATGAAATGAGCCAAATGGCCATCCACTGTATAATGCCCAGGCACCTTTATGGTATTGTTCACATACCTACTGAAAGAAAAGGATAATACCTTTTTTCCTTGAAAAAAATGAGCTGAATCATTATTAGGCCTCATCTCCATTTAGGAATGCAGAAACAATACTGCAGAATCCATGAAAACCCATCACGTGTCTCATGTTGTGATGAAGTTTCACGTGTTAATCTGTGCTCATTACCTGTGGTACTTTGACTGGATAATGTTAAGAAGACCCTAGTGTCCTCTTCCTCATTGCCTTAAAAAAAAAAAGAAAGTGAGATGGAGTGTGAATCTCACTCCTTACTGCATGTTTATTATCACTGAAACACAGAATGACTAGGTTGGAAAAGACCTTTAAATCATTGATTCCAACCACACCTGTCCTCTCCTAAACCACATCCATGAGCATCTCATCTACCTGTGTTTTAAATACATCCAAGGGTGGTGACTCAACCACCTTCCTGGCAGCCTGTTCCACACCCTGACAACTCTTTCAGTGAAGAACTTTTTTCCTAACATCTAATCTGAACCTGCCCTGGTGCAGTTTAAGGCCATTTCCCCTTGT
>VXBZ01002985.1:270569-440520 GCA_013399135.1 Heliornis fulica
GTCTGCAGTCCACCAACACCCCCAGGTCCTTCTCGGCCTGACAGCTGTCCAGCCACTCTCCCCCAAGCCTGTAGCACTGCGGTGTGTTGTTATGTCCCAGGTGCAGGACTCTGTACTTGGCCTTATTGAACCTCATCCCACTGGTCTCAGCCCATTGGTCCAGCCTGTTCAGGTCCCTTTGAAGAGCCTCCCTACCCTCAAGCAGACGGACACTTCCTCCCAGCTTAGTGTCACCCACAAACTTACTGAAGGAACAGTCGATCCCTTCATCCATTGGTAAAGATGTTGAACAGAACTGGACCCAGGAATGAGCCTTGAATGACACCACTTGTCACCAGGATCCAGTTGGATTTGGCTCCATTTACCACCACTCATTTGGCTTGGCCATCCAGCCAGTTTTTAACCCAGCAGAGGGTGCACCAGTCCAGGCCAGTGGCAGACAGCTTCTCGAGCAGAATGCTCTGTTACTACTAGCATTGATTTTAGTGCCAATAGGTGCCAATGAAAATTAATGAGGTCTTTCAATAAGACATGTAGTATTTCAGAGTACAGAGACATAAGGCATGGAAAATAAATTGCAAGCAAGAAAGCTTTCTCCTGGATCACTACCACAAGGCTAATAGCATTTATATGGTGATATTGTCACATCATATAGGCAGGACCTTGAAAAATCATGTATTGTGAATTTTATATAGATTTAGATACAGATATATGAAAGCACATGATATTCTTTTTGACAGGATATTGTAGAAAGAGAACTCCAAGGAGGCTGTATTTTTCAGGGATATCTTTGTTTTGCTTTTCCAGGTAGTACAGGTAGAATCCCTGTATTACCATTGTTGAGTGGACTGAAGGAGAAGAAATGAGCTGAATGATTATCAGATAAATACTGGTCATGAGGTTCCAATTTACTTTTCAGTTCTTCATATTTGCCTGAATTATTAGATAGGCATACAAAAGGGCCAGATATGTAAAAGTCCGTTTTGCATCCACAGAAGACTGAACAGTCTGTGTACAATCCCTTTATTTGCGATTGTCACACATTAATTGCCAAGTGCTATAGAGGCATTACCTGACAAAGATCTAACAGTACTTTCCAAGATAAACAAGTTTCCCTTCTTCCTCATTTTTAATTCTGCTAAATCTTTGGAACCAAACTGCTGAGGTCAGTAAAGCTGGAAGCTAAACAATAAATAAGGAATCAGAAAGAAAAATCGCTAATGAATGTTGTGGAGGAAAGCTTGAAGTAACCACCTTCAGCTAACAGTAGCAGTTTGATAGGTCAAGATTACAACTTAACTAATAGAAGCTTATTCTTCATTAGTTTAAATCTTGAACCTATTCCTTCATGTTGCCTGAATGAACTGTGTAAGAGAAAGACTCAAGAGACACCTCTGCCCACTGTCCACCCCATTTGATATGCTCTGAGCATTTTTTCAAACTGTAAAATTTGAACCAGTACACCCACCCTTCATTATCACACCTGGAATGTGCAAATTCTCCCAGTTGTCTCATATTCCACCTAAAAGAGAGTTATCAATGGTAACTGTTCACAGCTCAGCCAAATTATTTTCCACCTTTCTCCACATTATTGCGGCTCCATTGGAAATCTGTCCACATTTGTTACAGAGAGTTAAAAAAAAAACAGTCAGAAATCATTGGTAATTTACTTTTCTTCTTAAATGAATTTGTTCATTTCCTGTCAGGAAACTTAAATTTAAGTAAAATGAATTATTTTTCCACAGTCATTATTAGCTTCATTGTCAGAGAAAGGAAAATTCTAGCTGAAGTCTACATGGTGGCTGCCATTCTTACAAGAGCGATCTGTGTTGTCACCGCACATCCTAACATAACTTCAGCAGGTTACATTTTAGTTCTCATGAGAACTCACCACGTTCACTTTCATCACACCGTATCTCAGAGACCCATCCATATCTATCTGTCTCTCTATCTATTATCTATTTGTCTCTCTATCTTTGTCCCTATCCAAAGCCTGACAGAAGTCTAGAAAAAAGTTGGGATTTGCTAAAATCTAAAAATTCAACACAGGGAAGAGAATTTAATTCTTCTGAAATCGATTTCTTTGGGAAAACAAAAATTAGAAGTTAGTCATACTTGTTTCATTGGTTTCTAATGGAATAGTTAACTACCATCCTAAATTGTGCTGGCTTTGTTAAATCATAATCAGAGAAAGAATGTTCTTCTACATGGAATTTCCTCGCGTTTAAAACTGTATTTCAAACTGTATTATTCTAATGCAATATTTTTTGCATTGTTTGGTAAAAGATAACTTGAGACCACACATTTTCGGAGGCTCTTATTTACTCTTTAAAGCCAGTGCATCTTTTCCATGGCCCAGTTTCTAACTACTGCCCTATAAATTCTTCTTACATGCCAGCTAGTGAAAACACCATAAGAAGGAGACCAGTCTGCTCAGAAGCTCATGATTGAATTGCTGTTTACCTGTATGAGCTTTTTTTTCCCCATGTGTCAATTAATACATTAAAATTAAGCTTCATGTTTGCAACTGAACTCCCTTTGCCTGACTTTCTAATTGAGATTCTAAGCAGATGGAGACCTGTGCATGCATGTCTGAACCATTTCTTCTGATCCTGGTTCCCCCTATTTTCAAATCATTATTTCACTATTTCTATTAAAACTTGACATGACTAACAATATCATTTTCAGAATTAGACTCATTTCTCATGAATGACAGATATCTCTTTATATCTGATGTGAATATTGTAAAAGAGGGAAAAATTAGGGATCTTGAAGTAGTTGTAGGGTATCAAAAGTTGTTCTTTGCTTTATAGTAGTAATGCTTTGTAGTTATCCATCAGTCTTCAAACACTAATCAATTTTAAGTTATTACAAGGTTTATAATGGAATATATCATTTGTACTTCTGTTATCTTCACTGGAATTCATTCAAGCAGAATTTTTTTTTTTTAATTTAAGCTCTCTAACAGCTATTCTTTTGCTCTGACTTAATAACCAGAAAGGTCTGCCCTCATCTTAAAATAGAGTGACAATGGTTATGTCTCTCTGCTCTTACAATCCATTTCGCTGTTCCATTTTTTAAGTGAAATAGACCACACCTTTTGATAGATCTCAAAGAAAAAAACTCAGGGAAATATTTTTTGAAGATTAAAGGTACAGAATTATAAATGAGTAAATGTAGTTTGATTTAATAAACCTTGTATGATGGCAAGATGCAGGAGTCCCAAGCAGTGCAATATGCTAAGAAAACCCTTACAACCAGCTGAGACAAAGCTAAAGAAGGTGCTGAATTTAAGCTTTTGAATGCAAACATTCAGCTTTGAGGCTACAGCTCAAGCCAGTCCAGCTTTAGATCTAACATTGATCTTACATTACTTTTTGGAAGTGAGATGTGTTCATCTAGGGAGAAAGGTTGACATTAGATTGTTGGTTGTGTGCTCTTCGTGCATGGTGGAGGAAGTCAGAAGGAAATAGTAAAAGTAAAGGTCTGGATAGAACAGCAAAACACGCTGTTCTATGACATGCACACCACTTATGTGGGCAACTGACTGCATTGTAGCACTGCTATGAATAAGGGATCTAATGTAACTTAAAGGCTTTAATTAACTACTATAACAAGGTGGACGGTATATGTTTGGAACAAAAATCTTGGTCTTATCAGCACAAGTTTTACTAATGTTAGACATCAGTTATGGTTAGAGACACCCAGGGACTTCCAAATCTCAGTACTACATTGGATGATGTCAATTACTACTGCTTAAACACAAATCTTCAAAACCTATGCTTATATCTGCTCTTAAACTTAAAGCCACCTGTTTTTCTGCTGCTAGAGCTGCTAAAGCCAGCTCTTAAGACTTAGTTGGCACCTGAGAGGTGAAAATACCTCACCCTTGCAGTTTCCACTTGGACACTGTGAGGTTTGATCTAGTAGGAATAATCAGGTGTAAACAGCTAGATTTCATGTTGCAGCAAACACAGCCAGGATGAGATGTTTCAGGGCTATGTAGCTATGAACATGTCTTATAGAGAAGCCTCATGGATGGATCACTTACATAAGGGTAGCGGCATTTATTTCTAAATCTCTTCCTGCTTGATTGGAAATTTTTTTCTTAACTTCCAAGTGCTTCAGTCCATTGTTTCTGGAGATGTTACTACCCCATTCTTTCTGACAAACATCTACCTACCTAAAGGGACATGCAAGGGCTCTTGCAGGACAAAATGTAAATGGCTGATAATAGATTTTTACACCGCAGGTTTGCTGGGACTTTTTCATCCTTTATAAAGGATGCTGGGGTGAAAATTTACAGTTCTCACTCCAAAACATTTCTCTCACCTCTGGCAGAAAAATTCTCTTCCATAATTACTAGATGAAGTTGTTCTTACAAATATTGCTATATTTGTTTCCCTTTCACTAGCGAATTACAGTGGTATTATAGTGGCTCCTGTCACCCAGTCAAAAGCTGTGGAACCTTAAAGCTCAACATTGTAGGAAACACTACTGCAGCTACTCTGAGGTATTGGTTCCTTTCCTCTCACCCAAAAAGAAGTTGTCAGAAGTTCTGCTCCTCTCACCAGAGACCAAAAGAATGACAAAATACATACAACTCTCATATGGTTCCAGGACACATTATTTTTTGTATTAATAAGAGAACAAAGGGTGACTAAGAGGATGACTAACAGTGACTAAGAGGCAGACACTGTTCTATGAATCTTCGTGTACTTTCTTGGAGGAAGGGATTGTGCATGTCTCGGGTTGCATTTCCATAGTAAATTCTCTCCTAAATCTAGATTAATGCACATTCATCACAAAAAATGGTGGTAACCTTTAGCAGTTTTCTGAGACTCTTTAAATCTTTCTTTAGTCAACTCCCATGGGAAATGCTTGAGTTTTGAGTTTTACGTTGGTTTGTGGGTTTTAGTTGGTGTTGGATTTTTTTTTAATAAATATTAATTGGACTTTTACTAGAAAAGCCAGCTGTGCAACAAAACTTGTAAAAGAGTGTATTCTCATGAGAACCCTAGCCCACTTCTGTAAAATTCAGGTTTGTACAGTGTAAATATAAAATCCCATGTGTGTTCTCTGAAATAGAATAAACCTCTGGTACTCACGGTTGTACTTTTGCAGGGAGGCTTCCAGTGAGTAAGTTACATGGTAATACAGGAATGCCTCGTCACTTTGGATTATATGTTTAGGGGAAAATTTCTGGTTACCCAGCATGACTGGCCCACATAAAGATTTCTATAAAACACTCCTTGGTGTCTGCAGCACTAACTTCAACAATAACATCTTAATTTATTTTTAGGCTTCAGATTTAGTGAATCTTGAGAAAGGTTCATAACTGTATAGTTTGTTATGCTGAAACATCATGGGAAAAATCTGGAATGAAAATATTCTTGCCTTAGTTATACCAGTGAACACACTTCACAGTTTAATTCACTATCATTTCACTTGTAAACTGTGCTTGCTGTATCAGAGAAACAAATGATAGATATTGCACAAAATATTTAAGAGGCAAAATAACCTGATGATTTTACTGAGCTTCTACCCAAAACCAGTTTGAGAACTCAGAATGGTTTGGGGTTTTGTTGGTTAGGTTTGGTTTGGTTTGGTTTGGTTTGGTTTGGTTTGGTTTGGTTTTTCTCCATGGAGCTGCAAATTTCTGGGGTTTTCTTGGAATTCGGTACAATAGAAACTTTTTTCCTGGCATTCTTGTTCTTGTGTTTCTAGAAGAAAACACTGGAAGCTTCACATTTGTAAGTGGAATAAAATGATGGAAAACTCTATAAAGGTTCTTGAGGCTTGGGGTGAAGAGGGTATGTATAATGCTTTGGGTTTAGGCTTTTTTTTCTGTTTGGTTGCAATTCACTACTTCACCTTATTTGGAGTCTGGCTTAAGATATACTAAGGTTTGATTTGTACTTCTTTTGGACGTTACCCAGTTATTTAAAACCTACTCAGGGCTACCGAGATAAACAACTGCTTAGCGAAGTCGTAATAGGAATAGGAGGAAAATGGGATAATAGGAAGCAGGAGAGTAACGGACCCGTTCATCAGGGCATCTGGGAGGCAGACAGCGGCCCAAGCTTGCCCCCTGCAGGAAGCTGCTCCCCACTCCTCTTTCCCAGCGGAGCATAGTCCTTTTTGTTAAAAAAAGTAACAGAATCATCCTATCCGTTCTCAAATTGATTATTACACTTTATAATTTACGTAATAATGAAACAAAAACATTTTATGCCCAGCTACAGAAATGTTCATATAGAAAACGATCATTCTCTGTCTAACCCTGTTTTGGTTTTGGTTTTGTTTTTTTATTACTGTATTGATCTTAAACTTCAATAGATTTTACTGTTCTTTTTTTTTCTTGTCAATTTAATTTGTACTGAATTAGTTTTATATCTGCAGTAAAATATTAGTAAAATGTTCTATAAATTTTCATGAGGGAGGGTTTTCTTCATATGTTTTATTAGCTAATTTTAAGGAAATGTGTTCTGCACCATCTGTGTCTTTAATTGCTCTCTGGTCATTTCACTGGAATCATAAGTGTCATCTTATGCCTCTTGTCAAGTATGGTCCGGAGAACTGTGGATTGCTTAAATAGGGTTTTTATTTTAAATTTTTCTCCCCTTCTCAATCTTCATGCCTTTCACCCTAATTTTTATTTTACAATGTAAAGGACAGATAACTATGAAGTAATAGCATAATGTTCATGTACTTTCCTACCACAGGAGAGGGTAACTAATTCTTCATTAGCACATGGATTATTCCAGCTGTATGCAAATATACGTCTGTCAAAACCAGACATGCAATGCTACATTTGAACATGTCATTAGATTCTGTTTCCTAAATGCTTTTGTATTCACAGAAGAAAAGTGTAAGTCATTCCCATTTTCAACATCTTTTTTCTGAAATCAATTACCACACTTGCTATCTACACCCACAATGTACACTACAGAAACACAAGTAACTGTAAAAGATGAAGCCATTGTACCCCATGAAGCTGTGATTAGTTATTTGGCTTAACTGCATGAATAGATGTCTGCTGATTGTTGGCTAAGCCCTCCAAAGCAATGGAGTTGCATATATGCACATATTCAGATGTGACAGCAAATATTTGAGACATATCTCAAAATAGTCTTCCTATCTGATCTATATTTAGGCCTGATCTAGAGTTTTCTGACTGTCTGGTTTTGTTGGTTTTTGATTGGTTTGTTTATTAAATGTGAAATTAGATAGAAGCTCAGTAATGAGTTTGCAATGCTATTTCTGTCAGCTTCTGAATGTGGAATGGTGACTTTTGAGCAGATATATTCTCTCAGAGCTATTCATTCTAAATACTGCAATCAGCATTCACTCTACAAAAAGGTTGCAGAGCATCTGAGTTTGTGGGTTTACCTAATGTTCCTCCTTGTACTCTCAACTACTCTCTCCTGATCTATGGCATCTAAAACAGAAGTTCTCCTGTTCTGTATTGGGACATCAAAATACATGGGAACCTTGGGAGAGAATATGCGTTGGTATGTTAGAGGGCAACGTTCCTGCTAAATAAGTGTTGACCTTACAGTGCCTTAGCACACTGTAAGAAGACTGTGACACTGACATAGGAAAACTGAAATATCAATGCTCCCTTCTGCTTGTTTTTCTGTGGCTTACATACTTCTTCACTGGTTTCTCTTATAACGTAGAGATCTGTTTAGCTGGTATGTTCTTGCCAGCTTTCAGGTACAGTAATCTGTGTTCTGTCTATCCAAACCTCTTTTCATTTAGCAATTACTCTGCCTTATTCAAATCCTCAGCTTTTGCTGTTACTTGGTAAGGTGTGGTAAACCACTGAATGCACTCATTTGCGTCATGAGGGATTAAATGACTTCTCTTGGTTACTGTTTCATTGGCATTGCTTAGCCTGTGCCAAGCAAATGTCTCAACATTCATTTCTTGGACTCCTCTTTAGTAGCGTAGCATTGGTTCTCTGCCCACCCAACATTCCACCCTTCTGAGGAGATTAAAGCACTGATGTCTTTTATTAATCCAGTCATTGCTGCTCCATCAGTGAGGATACCGTAAGTTGTAACTATAAAAAGTGTATTTAACTGTCCCGCATTTCATACATATAGTCTTTTACAGGAGATGTGTTGAGCCACTTTAATGGCAGAGTTCTACCAAATCACTGTCCTATTCCTGCAACATTTCTTACAGTATTAAAACTACAGGTGGAAATGCTCTACCACAGTCATTAGCACTCATTAATAAACCTTGCTTTGCTTTTAAGATTGACTCAGTCAAAACACCACTGTAAAAATTACATTCTTTTCTATGAAGATTTTACCAGGTGCAATCATGCTTTGTTGCCTTTTTGGTCAATGTGACATTGTGCTAGTGCTTTTGAAACCTAACATATACAACACACGTGTACATGAACAGACACACACACATCACGGCGACTTGGCTCATGTTATTTGTTGGCTTTTATTGTCTCTAGTAATATTATAGTTTCATTAGCACATTTACTATCAGAACACTTTCAGTTTTCATAAACTTCAGTCTCAATAAAGTGACTTCTTTTTCTCAGTAAATTCTTACTAATTTGCC
Source organism: Heliornis fulica (assembly GCA_013399135.1). Classification (NCBI taxonomy): domain Eukaryota; kingdom Metazoa; phylum Chordata; class Aves; order Gruiformes; family Heliornithidae; genus Heliornis; species Heliornis fulica. The sequence continues at coordinate 279,156 of VXBZ01002985.1, forward strand.
AAGATGAACACTTGGTATACCAGTAATATCCCTTTGAGCTATCTCTTCCAGAATACTAGTCCCTTAGCAGGATCCCACTTAAACAGCACAATTTGTTCTTCTGTAAGGCACAAATTTTCCTATGTTTTCATCTTCCCTCCCCTCTGCCCACCCGCACCCCCCACCCACCCCCGGCCTTTGCTTTCTGCTTAAAAGTATAAATCTTACATATTAAATTTTTATGATGGATATTGAACGTCTTTGATAGCTGTCTAGTCAGCATCCTTTGAAAAAATTAAGTAAAAAATCATAATTCATCAAGGTCCCTGAACAAGCTGCTGTCAGTACTAGCATTAGCTCATGGTGATCTGTCTTTCAGCCCTAGTTTGGAACACAGGGTGAAATGTTTCAAAATTCTCTCTCTGATTTCAGCTGTTTCAGAGAGCTCCTGGAGAACCTATTCACTGCTCTGTTCTTCCCCTCAGAGGATTGCCACTGATCCTCTTTATGTCAGATATCACATGGGTTTCAAATATTGTTAAAGGCTTATAAAATCTGTAACAAGAACGGCTTCACAATGAGTGGAGTTACACTGCAGATGGAGAAAATGATGCTTCAGAAGCTTAGCCGTGAAACAGTCACTAGTGCAAGGTGCGGGACTTGATCAGTGCTGGTTAATCACTGAATTATGTTTCCTCTAAGATGTTCAGCTGCAAGGTCTGTCTACCTTTTAATGGAAAATTTTCAGGGATTTTTCTGTTTGCCATAAGATCATTTTACCGAAACCTTATAAATATTATAAATCTGCAATCACTTGACACTTGCCCTTTTTTGTGATCTGCATAATATAGCATATTTGTTGTACATGAAAGTACCCTCTCATGGTTTATGTCTTTATGGCTCCACATCACACAGCTGAACATTGTTTCACTCTACATAATAGGAAAGTTTGCCTGGAAAACAGAAGAATTTAGTGTCACTATGGACAAAAAAGCTAAAGCACAAAAAACCAGGCTAATGTCTACATTATATTTTTTCCCAAACTCTACTCATGAGATTATATACATGTTTAAGACACCCTAGCTTTAGTTTTCATGCCTGGAAAAATACAGTTTTATTAACATATATTTTATTTATGTAAACAATGTCTGGTCTCATTTGCAATTGATGTCAACAACCTCTTTATTGCTACGAAAGTACTGATAGTAACTTATTTTAAAGTAAAGTTTAATCATTTCCTCTCTCTGTTTTATACCTTATGCATATTTATATTTATTAATCACAGTATGATATGTCTTTTTACTCCCCAAGAAACCTACTGGGTTAACATCCCAAAATATAGGCTAGTAACTCTTATTAATGGGTTACACTAGACAGGCAACATTCCCACTGCGTTGTATATTCAAGAGTACATTACAGTTATTAACCACAAGATGGCTCAATAGGAGAGGGAAACGGAGCTCTTTTATGTCAGAAAAGGCACCATAACTGTTTTACAGCAGTACTGGAATCTTGGCTCTTCACACACTAGGATTAAATCCATCCTGTTAAATCCATTATTAAAACACAGGAACACCGTACTCTTAATCTAGTTTACATAAACGGCAATCATGAGTTTTAATTTCCTTCACTACAAAGTAAAATCCTTGGGGATTTTTTTCAGTCCTGTGAGAAGACAGGGCAATAATAATGGAAGTAATCAAACTTTTAAAAGCAAAACCTCATTTAAAAAGTACTGCCTGTTGTACAGACTGAATAAGTCCTTGGTCATCACTAATGAAATATTTTTAACTAATCATATGAATCAGACATACTTTTTTGATGAAACTTAAATTACTGATTACATACAGTACAGATATTTTATTTGTCAACATTAAGATGTAGACATGCTTATTTCACTTTTTTTGTTTATCCATGATTTTACTGCCAATACAGTGGCATAATCACCAACTGTTAATATCAAGACACAATACAACAATCTTTCTTCATTTATAAAATAGATGCTCAGAAACTCTTCTTTTGGTAGAAAAGAGAATACTTCTTCCAGTTCTTTCCATACTGCTGCTGGGAAGTTTCTGCACATTTCTTAATGGCTGGAGCAAAACAATCAGAAAGAAAATATATTCACCTTGTTTGAAACATCACATTCCTCTCAAACTGAGAGATCCTCAAGTATCAGCTTCTGCATTTTTGCTCTGTAGTAAGATTGTCACTCAAATCTTTATAGCCGTTACTGCATTTAAACTTAATTCATGTGTCAGGTATTCTCTGATTCAAAGTAAAAGTACAGGTTGCATTTCATATTTCAGCTAAACTACTTCTAGATCCTTCTATCCTGGGGAATGCTGCAAATCCCAGCTCCTATCAATCCATGACTATGCAGTTTGAGTGGCAAATCCCTTGTGAGCAAAATCTCTGGCATCATCCTCCAAAGCCATAGCATATTTAGACAACTTGGCTGAAGTCTCCCAGACATTTAGTCTCTGTGGGTAGCCAAACAGGTGTATATTCTCTTCTAGTCCCTAGGCCAGGGCAGCTCTGACTACACAAATCATGAAGCCCACCACTCAATTGTTTTGCAAGCCTTATAGGATCACCAGGAGAGAGTTATCCTTGTGAGTGTGGCCAAAACTATTTCTGATGACCCTGACATCTGTAATTTCTGCGTCAGGATCATTCAGATCACCGGTGTTTCCTTTTAAGAAGTAATAGGCCAATTCAGTGTGAAGATATCTGTGGCTGCATATCTTCACATGTGTACTACCACATTGTTGGGTCATAGGGCTACTGATTATCAAATGTCCACACTTATTTTAACCATGGCATTTCCCTGTGAAAAGCAGGGATGGAAAACACATTGTCAGATTGTAGGGCCCACAAAATAGATTTAACATTAATGCACTGTTCCTGCAAGGGCCCTGGAGAGCCTCTTAACCCACACTGGGCTGTATCTAGCAGTTCCTGCATAAGTTGTTATGTGAGCACTTTGGATCACCTGAAAGGATCCCCTTGTATCACAAATAATTTCTGCTCCCCGGTTATTGAAGACTATGAATATATATCTAGGAGTAAACTAAGTATTTCAGAAGGAACATGCTTAAATGTCAATGCCTTTTCTAGTAGTAAAGCAGTAACCACAATGAAAAACTGAAAAAGAAGAGCTTCCCAAGGATAAAAGAAAAAATAGTGAGACTGTAGGGTTAATATCATACTCTCTTCCTCCCTTTGAATTTTTCCTGTTTTCACCACCACCATCGCCATTCTTACTCTAACATCCTTTCAGACTTTCAGTGCTCTTTATGACCTTTCCTGTATGCTGGGTGAAGACTTTGGCTTCTACCTGCACAGACCTTGGGAAACAGCCCTTCTCCTGCAGTGTGCATACTGTTCTCACAGTAGTGAGGGCATTAGCCTGGGAAAAGGCAGATGAGATACTACATTCAACTCATGAGAAAGGGGAGGAGGGAAAAGCTGCCAGATTGGAGGAAAAAGGGAAGGAAGTTCCACAGGGAGAACATAAGTGGCAGTTGAAGCTCAAGATGAGGAGAAATTGATAAAGGGTAGGGAGGCAGCAAGGAGAGGCAGAGATGGCTGATTATACCCTGGAGGTATGGAAATCAACCCCTTTATCATCTGGCTGAGTTTCTTCCTCTTACATCTGGCTCACCAGATGTTGCCTGGGAGCACAGTTTTGCAGCACTAGAGGAGCAGAAGGCCTCCAACAAGCACTTCAGCAGCTCCCATCACTTCCCCAGAGCATCCTGTGCCTCTGCCACTACTTTCCAGACACCCACACTCCTGATAGCCCTGCAAGATGCCCAGTGTCCTACTGCAGTCTCCACATTCTTTCTTTCTCTCTTTCTCTCTTTCTCTCTTTCTCTCTCTCTTTCTCTCTTTCCATCTGTGTGCAAACAGTCACTGCTCAGCACACTTGTCCGGCCAAGCCCTGTACCTGATTGTCACAGTCTGTTCTACTTTTCTTGCTAAATTCAAACTAATTTTCTGTGTAATTGCCCTCAGCACCCTGTGTGACTGTCTACCTCTCTGCAATGCTTTAAGTCAGTCTACCCGCAGAGTAGGACAAGATTTCTGGACTAGCTCCTGGAGATGTTGATTTTTGTGTGAAACAAACTTCAAGCTTAACTAGCTGGAGAGTAGCTCAAGAGGTTTAGGGACTGGACACTGATAATAAATTTGAGACAGCCACCAGAGAGACACATGAGTAAGTTCTGATAATGAGCCCTGAGTTTTATCAGAGCGCAAGACAGAACAAGATCAGGCTATTTGCATTGTTCATTCTTATATGAGTGCTGTTTGTGCATATGGAAAATCTGCAAAGGTCTGTGCTCCTTTCTGGGTTTATCTCTAAGTGGTTGATCATGTTTGTGTGTAGGAAACCATATAACAGATGATACTGAGAGAGGATTGAATTTGGTACAGGGGGTTGCTGGTGCAGGTCATTGCAGAGAAAGGGTGTAGGACATGGATTTGTAGGTGCCCCTGCAGAAACAGGGCTGTGTACTCTGGTTTCTCATATTTTTCAGACCTGGCACACCAGAGAAGAAGCATGAATGACTTGCTGCTCTCTGCATCATGCTTCCAGCCAGACACCTCTCAAGTGCTCTTCAAGGAACAAGTATGTAGCTCCAAAGCAAGATTTTAAGGGCACTGCAATCATTGTACTGAGCGCTGTGCTGTGCCTCCATACAGTCATCATTTACACTCAGAGGCAGAAGTGGGGTTAACAATCCTGATACTGCCCAAGGTTCCTTCTCCCTGAATTTTTTAAGCAGTGAAATGAATAGTGAAATGAAACATATGGAAAAAGCAGAAAATTAATGGTTTTAAATGAGAAAAAATTAATCTGACCACTGAGAGAATCAAAGATATCAGGGAATACAACAAAACAAAGTGGTTCTGCTAGCAGCGAAAAAGGGACCTGAAAAAGGGTGAGAACAGATAAGTGAGAAAGGAGCAACTGAGTCAGAAGAATGAGATGAAGTCTAGCAACAGAAGGCAAGAAAATATTGCTTAGAAATGTTTCAGGTGGTTGTGAGACCTCTAGATAGGTCAGGAGCCTTCTGCTGCACACTTCAGAGGGTCTTGCCTGAGCATAACCCACACTGGTTCAGAGACAAAGAGTCCCATGATCACTAAAGCACTTTTGGATTAAAACTCCCAGTTTAGTTTCTCATGGAGAAAATCTAGTTATGCTGCATTAAAACCCACCTGAGAACCCAGTAGAGACTTTCAGTGCTGCAGAACCAAGCTCCTGCTCTGAAACAGGTTACTAAAGTAGACACAGCCTAACACTGTATATTCTATCCCTCTAAAAGTAGTGGGGACCATGTATGCCAACCTTAAAGAATCATCACATCAACTGGGGAAAACAAAACAAAACAAAACAAAACAGACATGGTAAATAAAAGTGTACAAGGGCAAGAAGCTGGATGTATTTCTTCTGTCAGCAGTGACTCACATCAGTTCTCCAAGTGAGTGGTGTGTGGGCAGATACCATGGTGCCACACAAAGCAGAGATATTCAGGAGACAGATTTCCTCAATGAGTGCCAAGCCTCCTTATCTTTACTGTCTGAGGATGGCTCCATACATATTTGATTGGCTTGGATACCAGTATTTATAGCTAAGGAAAAATAATTTACAAACTCCAACAAGACAATTGAAAAGAAAAATTATCTCTGTTTAAATATATATTCTTGCAGTCATTACTTGGATATTGATTTTTCGTGAGACCTTCTGGAAGAGCAGGTTTCAACCTGCATGTCCTGACCTCCTATAACTTCAAAAGGAGCAGGTGCAACTCAGTTACAGTATGTTCAAAACCCAGATTTATATCATAAAATGTAGCATATATGGTTTATAGAATGTGATCTCTCAAGATTTCATTGAAACAGGTCATGCAAACAGAAAAAAATTTAGAAACTTCTGTCCAGATACCAGATATTACATCTTAATAACGTAATAGTATTAATAATAACATGCTTATATGAGAGTATTTAATGTAAAGCTATTTCATATTTCAACCAGCTTCAGATCTTTAAAAAATCATAAGATTCTATTCTGGTTGCTTGCAAAGAAATTTGAACTTTGAACTATAACTTTTACTGAAAATAATGATCTGGCTTTAATGTTTAATAGCAACTTTAAAAATTTCTTTCCTTCAACAATCAAAAAAATCCTCCCTTTTCACCCCTTAAATGACAAATCCCATCTTTCAGATGCCATTAGAGCAATAAGGAGCAATATTCAGCTTATCTGAAGCTTCAGTCATCCATTATTTATAAAACTCATGTTTGCACTTAGAAACCATTGTCTTTTATAAAGGGAAAATAATTAATAAACAAACAGACCAAGAAAAAAAAAATCACAATTCAGGCTAACAGTAACTTTAATTACACTGCTTAAAAGGAGAAACAAAGACATATTTGGGTCAGATGGCAAAAAAACCCCAATTTTCTAACACATTCCAAAGAATGCTGCTGGCTTTCCTAGGGCTGTGATTTTGAATAACATTGTGAGTCAAATTGAGAGCTAGAGGTCTGCTCACAGAAGCTACCTGAATGAGTCCAAGGGACGGTAGCAAATCTTGTGAAAGAGCTGAAAGGAATGTCCTGTGAGGAGCAGCTGAGGACTTTGCGCTTGTCTAGTTTGGAGAGAAGGAGGCTGAGGGGTGACCTTATTGCTGTATACAGTTTCCTGAGGAGGGGAAGTGGAGAGGAAGGTGCTGGTCTCTTCTCCCTTGGTTCAGTGACAAGATGTGTGGGAGTGAAGAAAGCTGCACCAGCGAAGTTCGGATTGGACATTGGGAAGCACTTCTTCACCAAGAGGGTGGTCAAACCATGGAACAGGCTTTGGAGATGTGGCCAATGACTCAGGCCTGCCAGTGTTTATGGGGTATTTGGACAATGCCATAAGAACATGTCTTAACTTTTGGTCAGCTGATCAATGTAGGTCCCTTCCAACTGAACTATTCTATTCTATTCTATTCTATTCTATTCTATTCTATTCTATTCTATTCTATTCTATTCTATTCCACTCCACTCCACTCCACTCCACTCCACTCCACTCCACTCCACTCCACTCCACTCCACTCCTTCTGAACACAAGTAATCCAGAAACTCAAATTCAAAACTTTCTTTTGATAATGAGAATAACTAAACAAAAAGTGGACCCTGAGTATTGATCCCGCCAAAAGAGGAGAAAAACCTAGAAGTGAAACACAGATGGAAGTACATAACAATATGCATACTTAATTTTCATGTCTCAGTTGTTAGATAAATCAGTATCAGTTTATTTTTAAAATAGCTTTTTATATTGTCATACTTAAATGCTTATGAATTCTGTATGTAAGAAAAAAAAAGAAAAATATTTTACTGCTACTTAGGACTGTTTTGTGAGGTTTTTTGGTTCCAAATGTTGTGTTATTTAAATGGAAAAAACAGAGTGTCATTAATTATGCAAAAAGAGTTTTTCAAGTGGGAATTAGTACTGTAACTAAATTATTGTTCTGTATTGCTTACACTTAAATAATAATCTAATTGCACAATTTATTTATGAATTCAAACTTAGTTGACAAGAATAGGGCTTGGAGGAAGGAATAATTAATAAAGGTAATAATTTGATAAGGAATAATTAATAAAGGTAATTAACTGAAAAAATTATAGATTGCATAATATAACTGAAAAAGAGGCTGTATTATAAATATATTTTAATAAAATTGCAATACTATCACACCTCAGGATTTTAAAGTTGAGACAAATTTTGACAAATTATTAGTTTCAAATTGACTCTCCACACATTAATTCAGATGAATGGGAACTTAATGCTTGAAAAAACCCATTATTTATTGGAAGATGGCAACTATTATGAAATGTAAATGTTCAGAAAATTTTAATTCCCTACTCTTTTAGTTTCTGTATTTGGTTTTAAACATTAGGAATAACCTCTTTAATAGGTCAAGGAAGGTAATCCTTCCTTTATACTTAGCACTGATGAGACACATCTGGAATTCTGGGAGCAGGAATCCCCTGTACAAGAGAGACGTTCATACACTGTAGAGTATGAACCACAGAAAACTGTGGTTCATACTCTACTGGTATGAAACAGGTGAAACTGTTCTACAGTGAAACTGGTTCTACAGGTGAAACTGTTGTGACTTGAAAAAAAAATCAAAGAATATGGGATCCAAATATTACCTATTTCCTACCCTGCTCATGAAACTCAATCTCTCTTAAGTTAGTGATGAAACTCCTTCTGATTTTCTCTGCATTTCAAAATCTATCTTGGTGAAATTGAGATATGATAATGAGAAAACTAGAAAAGTAGAAAAGTTGTTTAACTGCTAACAGTATACTCACAGGTCCCCTTATCTTCTCCCCTTATTCCTACTCCAATTTATTTTAGCATTATCTATTAAACTTATACTCTGAAAACAGCTTATGAAGTTTCTTTTCTTCCCTCCTGAGTATTGGTACTTTCAGAGTCATCATCAAAGGGACAAGACAGCTATCTATTTTCTCTACTTTGGAAGGGCTTTAACATGTCTGAAGTGCATGAAAACTCTGCACAGAGACAGAATTGTTCTAAAAATGTACTAAAACAAAATTACACTAGAATGTAACTTCTTTAATGTACATCACTAAAGAGAAGCTGTAATCCTTATAGAAACTCTACTGGATAGAGGGTAAGACTAACATAATTCTTCTTTGCTATATGAAGAAGTGATGTAAGCTTTCTATAATAAATTATCAGAGTTTCTACAAAAGCCAAACTGCCCACATTGTAATATCATTACAAAATTAAAGTATTAGAATTTTTATGGAAGGGATTTTTAAAAAGTCTTACTATCATAGGAACAGTAAATAAATAAGTAGGGTATTTTAGTTCAGTAAACATATCTCTAAATCTGCAAAGACTTTTCTATCTTCTGCAGATTGGGTACAGAACCAAGGGGGCTGTGCAGTGTATATCTGCACCGTGGGGCCATGTGGTGAGATTGGAGCAGATGTGAAGAGAGCATTGGATACTGAGGGTCAGCTGTCCACGTCATGCATTTTTCAAGGGTTTTACCAGGCTGGTCCTCTAGAGAAATCATGGACTGGTTGCCCACTCAGCAGCACACCAGTTCATGTTCTCTGGGACCATGCCACAGTGTGAATGGAAGCACCAGAAGGGGGATTGATCAGAAGAGTCACTTCAGAAGACCACTCCTGATCCAATGAGCCATGATGTGGTAGGAATGTTCCCCAAGAATGTGAATAAGGATGTGTTTCTTTGGGAATTTTAAGACTGAAAATAACCTGGGAATTTGATGAAGGTGAATTAATCTCTTGAGAGTGAATGTTTCTCCAAGAAAAACAATAAATTGGTGGAGTGAGACTAAATCTTGAGGAAATGGATTAAAGTGTAAGTAATTAAAAAAGAACCCAACATAAACTCCATGCATATTTCAGTTCTTTAAATTGCCATTTAATTAATAGCTAATAAACGATACAATTCCATTGGCTTGGTTAGTAAAGGGGATGAAGCAATGTTTATTGCAAATTCTGGCTTCTGGGCCAGGAGACATTAAGTGCAGTTTCCAAATGAATGGCTTTTGCATAGGTGAAATCTTATAGAGAAAACATTGAGCCACTTTCAGTGTCTTTCCAGTTATCTAAATTTTCTTCATTTAGCATGTGTACCCTTAAACCAGATACAACCTAGGATAACTTCACTGACCCCAGTGGGGACAGCACAATCCGAAAGATTCAGGATAATGATTCAAGCTACCCATCCACAGCACAGCACTGTGAGGGCTGCTGTGGAGAAAGTTAACTCCATCCCAGCCAGACCCAATACATGCATGTTGATTCAACTCATTCCTGCAAATACCGTTTCTTGAAATGTATTTTTTTTCTAATTATTTTCCTTTTCTGATGTGCTATGATGTATCCAGAAAATTAGTAAAATCAGCACTCTAAAAGAGTTGAAACTTACATCTATTTTCTTGATGAAACATTATTCCCTTAGAAAACTAGAGGTTTGTGTTTTTTTCAGAAACGAGTATTGTACCTCAACACTACCTGTCAGAGACAGAATTGCAGGGTATAGGGAAAGATGACAGGAAAACCCAAAGATCTGCAGATTGCACACAAGACGTTCTGCAAACATCCTAGATCTTCTAGATACTCTGGAATAAATAAATGACTGTGTCTTGAAGCTGGATTTACTCACTTTTGGAAACAAGACTCTTCTGATATTTCCAGCTTATTTCATGTGATTTATCTGGTAGAAGTTGTCATGTTTAATTGTGGCTGTGGTTGTTTGCTCCTTGTTTAGTATCTCCATATTATGTTTTGGTACTGAAACAAACTTTACTCATATTTTATTTAGCCACAGTAAAACATTCTCTAACAGGAGAGAGAAACCATCAGCTCTGAAAACAGGAACTCCTGAAATAAGGTTTGACACGTCTTCAGCTGAACAAAATTAAATACAGACTGAAATCTGAATTATACATAGTTTAAATCATGACCCTGAAACCTCTTGCAGAGGTACAAGTACACAGCATTCAGTGCCCTGTAGTTGCTGTCATTACCTACACATTTGTAAAATTATTTTCCTTTGAATTTTTAAAACTCTAGTTTGTTTGTGTATTTAGCAGAGATAAACACTGTGCTAACTCTTCGGTTACTCAGACCATCACCTGAGCAAGCAATGGGTCAGGCAGAACAGACAGCACCTAAGCTGCAGTTTTGCTCACTCTTCATTTCATTAAGTTGGGTCTGCCTTATCCTTCATTCCCCAGTTTTCTTAAGAATGCTGACTCTACAGCAATAAATAACCACCTTTCCATCTAGATATATAAAAAATATGGTTTCAGACAGCATGGAAATCCCTTTTTCATGTTTTGTTCCCTATTGTTTATTCAGCTATTGATATCACAACTGTTTCCTACTCCTTAAATTTTGCTTAGAATATTGATACTGACTACCTAAAAGCCAACATGGATAACAGGGCTCAGAGAAATAGCAGTAATAAGTTAAGTGAGGGATACTTAAAGTAATTTTTTTCTTTTCAGAATTGTATTAAGACTTGGTTTTTTACTCCAACGTAACTGAAAAATCAATACTGAGGGAAAACAGTCTTAAAATTTTAGTATAAAGACTCATTAAGTTTCTAAAAATTCTGTTATCCTCATATAACCAATGCTGTTTCCTGCAAGGCAATGGGAAAATTGCAACTGATTGATGGTGAAATTAGTGTCTACTTATTTTCAGGTTTTCTTTCACCTTTCAGTTTACTTCCTATCCTTGCAAGAAAAAACATCTGATGCTGCTGAACTTGATGTTTTTCATCTGTAACTTCTTGCTAAACAGAAGTGATCTTCAACTAACTAAATCTATGGTTTTGTTATTATTATTAAATATATTGAGTCCCTTATGTTTAAAAAAATCCATTGGGATAAAATAGTTATATGCTATCTAAAATTAGGTAAGTATTGAGTGATGGAAATGACTAGCAAATCAATTAGAAGATAATAGATATAAGGGAGATGTTGAGACCATAGCAGTTCTGCAGTATTGATTGTGAGATAGGCAATGTGGTTTGGAGTTTTTTCTTCTCCTTTTGAAATATGAGTGAGTTTCCTCTGTGTTTTCCCATGCTTGTAGTCTAATTGCTATGACAAGTTTTTAGAGTCTTTTAATACCTGAATTATTTCTATTCTAGAGAAGAAGATGACAGTGGAATGGAGTATGAATTTGCACAGCAAAAGAGCAGAAAATTGCCTGAAACTGGCCCAACTCCAGCTGTGAGAAGATGGCATCTGCTTGGCTAAGCAAGAAGAGTCACATCAGCATTTAGATAAAAATTCAAATTTGTATGGAGTAAGGATCAACTGACCTTAATGGTGAGGATCATCTGGTGTCCATTTGGAACTGGCTAACACCTGAAAGATAGCAAGACAGAAAAAAAAATAATGTATCAGTTTCTATCTACCCTATTGTGTGTGTCACAAATTCTTCAATCTACAACTTATGCCACAAAAAACTTTAGAAAGAAACTCTGATGCAGTCTGATCCATTTTTTTTTAAAGTGTCAGAACATAAGAAATACAAACTGTTCATAATATAAAATCACTTAGTGTAAAGTTAAATAATTTGTACTTGTGGTGGTAGTTTGACCCTGGCTGGAGGCCAGACTCCCACCAAAGTAGTTCTATCAGTCCCCTCTTAGCTGGACAGGGAAGAAAATATCTATTGAGAGGCTTTGGAGTCGAGATAAGGACAGGGAGAGATCATTCCACAATTAGTGTCACAGGCAAAACAGACTCAACACAGAAGAAAGGCAAGAAAACTCTCTAATTTATTACACTACACTACACCCACACACAGAAACCAGAGTCAGGTAATGAGAAGTACAAACAGCTCTTAAAACACCACCCCTCGCCCCTCCCTTCTTTGCAGACTTCATTCATGATTTTCTCCTCCCCAGGATGGCACAGGGGGAAGCTGGGGGTTAAATAGGGAATGGAGGTTTCAGTCTTCAGTCAGCTCCTCATGAGTTGTTTTCCTTCTTGGGGGAGGGTGGGGGGATGGCATTTCTCACACTTTCTCTACAGAAGTGTGGGGTCCCACTTATGGGAGCCAGTCCTCCAGGACCTTCTCCATGTGAGTCCTCTCCCACGGGACCTCAGCTCTTCACCAACTGCCCCAGCGTAGGTCACTGCTATAAACTCATAAAATGTCTCTCAGCCCCAGACTGCTGGGCCCAGCCTGGTCCCCCACAGAGTCACCAGCACCGTCACCAGCAAACCTGCTCTGGCGTGGGCCTCTGTCTCTCTCTCTCTGTGTCTCTCTCTCCATGTGCTGCAGGTGCTGCCATGGGCTTGCTGCAACATGTGTCACAGACTCTTCCATATTCCTACACCTGCTCCATGGTGGGCCCCTGCCGTGCTCAGGTGCCTCTCCATGGGCTACAAGTAGTGTCTATATTTCTTCAAAGGGCTGGTGGGGAACACCCACCCCACCATGGTATTCTCCACAGGTCACAGGGAATCTTCGCTCAAGTGCCTCCTTCTCCCCACCCATTCTTCACTCACCTTGATGTCTGCAAAGTTTCTTACATCTTCTCATTCCCCTCTCTGGCGGCAAANGCAACATGTGTCACAGACTCTTCCATATTCCTACACCTGCTCCATGGTGGGCCCCTGCCGTGCTCAGGTGCCTCTCCATGGGCTACAAGTAGTGTCTATATTTCTTCAAAGGGCTGCTGGGGAACACCCACCCCACCATGGTATTCTCCACAGGTCACAGGGAATCTTCGCTCAAGTGCCTCCTTCTCCCCACCCATTCTTCACTCACCTTGATGTCTGCAAAGTTTCTTACATCTTCTCATTCCCCTCTCTGGCGGCAAAATGCTGCTGTCTGTGTTTTTCTCTCTCTAAAATGTGACTCCCAGAGGTGCTGTGACTGGTGCTGATTGGCCTGACCAGCCTTGTCAGTAACAGGGTTTGGGAGTTTGGCCTTGGGAGCCCTGCTGGGATTTACTTTGTTGGCTCCCCTAGAAGCTTGTAGCTGCTTTTTAAAGAAGCCACCCTGCCAAACCACCACAGTACTGTAAGGTGATGGTTGATAAGTCCTAACCCTTATATAAACTGAATGCTGCTTCAACATTCATAAATATGTTCATAAATATTCAAAGAATATAATTTTATTTTTTTCTTTTACCTATTTCATTTATTAAATGGTTTTAATATCCAATGTGTTCAGTAGAGGAAAAAATTGTCCCCAAAAGACTGTTGGAAGACACAATAATTAGGAGAAATTTACTCTGGGATTGAAGGAATGTTAACAGATCTTTCCCTTGGTACAGATTGTTGAGACAGGTAATACTTTTTGGACACATTTCCTTTCCACATGTAGAACATGATTAATCCAGCAAAGCAGTTTAAATCAGAACAGAAAATCGATGTGAAATACCTTCTGGTTTGGCACCCAATCAGGTCATATTTAGTAAGAAAAACTAAATAAATATGCGGGACTACGAAGGAAAGAGCAGCTAAATTTAAAATGGCATAAATTATTGTTTTGTTCAAGAAGAGACTCAAAAGCAATGCTGACTCACTGAAGATAAGCCAATGAGACCTTTATTGGAATCTGACTTTGAAAGAGGATAGCCCTGCACCAGAAAACTGATGTGAATGGAGGAATCAAGGAAGTGATACTAGCACCCAGAATGAGAGTTACTGCCATATGCCTGCCCAAAATTCACTTTCAAAATAGGAATAAAAGCAAATTTAGAAGCAATTAGAAAATATATATATATATAGGATTAGTGCATTTCTTTATGTTCTGAATAGCACCTGACTACAGTAAAAGGAAAAGGCAGGGCAAAGGGTTTAAATTGAATAAAGGAGAGAAAAAAATAGAGCCAAAATTTTAATAAATTCAAAGTTTAAATTTAATTGTGTGATTTTATATGATTTCTCAGAAATCAAATGCTGTCTGATAGAATTTATTCCACACCTGTTAAAAAAGTAGGCAAGCACTGATGAATGAAAGTTTCATGCCTCTGAAGTCCCAGGCCACGGTGCCCAACCTGTGGCTGAAGCCCAATAGGCTGCTTGCAAGACTCTCTGATACTGGTCACAGTCTTACATTTCACTTCCCACTTCACTTCTCTCTTTGATTTGTTGAGAAGCACAAAGCATAATGTACAAATGTCACGCTGGTTCACTACAGGGGACACTTGGCCAGAAAAGCTGAGGACCTCTCAGTAAGTTTCCTGACACACCTGTATTAGTTACCCTCCTGAGTTATTTTATCCTTCAAGATTGATACGGAAGACATTTACACTCTGATGCTTGTAAGCTGACTTTTACATGTACTGGCAATATTATTACTCTAATGCTGTCATAAGGGATACTGTTTTTTCTCCTAGACATGTTGAATGATACAAGATTTTCACTATACAAGATTTTCAGCATCCTTCACTATTTTTCTGGTCTCAAAAATGTACCTGGTTTTGAGTGACCTAATGATTCATTCCTGTCATTAAATTCTTAAACTGTATTTTATGTCCAGTTTTCAGTATCTCGCCTTTTGAAATCTTGTTCGTTTTGTGTTGTTATATGAGTTTTTTAAAGGAAAGGGAGATATGCACATCTTTTGTGTAGGCAGAACTGTTAGACCTTCCTAGAGCAGACATTGGTGTTCAAGTCTCTCATAACAAGTAGCTGAAAAGAATCACAGTTTTCTCAAGAATAAGATAAGAAGTGAGATTATTAAGTCTTGTAAAGTCAGTGTTTCTGTTCATGATGAACACAAGGTATGCATTTATAGGAAGCTATACAGAAAGGAAAAGGGTGTATGGATCCAAGATTTCTTCAGGATCAAACAGTGTCTGAGTGTGAATTTTCAGTGCCTTTTTAAAATACCTATTGTGTAGCCAGTTCACATTTCAGGAATTTATCCTGAAAACCCTTGAATAATCACAGTTTTTTTTCTTCATTGACATTAAATCTGTACTTTGTTTTATAATCTAGCAGAGATAAACTTGTAGAGAGCGACTTGTTCCCTCTGTGTAACATTTTTGAAGCCACATTTCAGTGAAAAGTGAAATTTATTTTTTTCATACAGATTCTCATTATTTCTGTTCTATCTCAACATTGCACATACTATTCTCTTCAAAGATATTTAAACAGTATGTTTAGTCGAGCTAAGCAGTTAGAGCTATTTATCCTGAGACACCACAGTTCTTAAAGAAACAAAGATGATAAGCCTTTGACATGTACACCAGATAGATTATCAGTTGTATGAGCTGGGTGCTGTTAGATATCCTTGGTCAGCTGGTATTACATGGGCTCAGGATGTTGGTTATGTCAGGGACACACTGATGAAGGATGATGACTTACAAGAGGTGAGCAAATGAGTTTTACTGATGTGCCCTACTTATCATTTCCCAGCCCAGGAATGCCTTTGTCTTCTTTCTATGGAATCAGAGAAACAAACTAAAATCAAAACTGGAAAATAAAACCAACCAAACAAAAAAAGCCCTACAGATTCAAATAGGTTATATTTTTGAGATAGAAAAAACAGACATTTTTAACTCTGAAGTGCTGAATCCTAAATTATTGCCTCTAGGATATTTTATGCTATACTGCATGTTCTGAATGGAAACTTTCTTAGGATATCTCCTTGGTATTTGTTTGCATTGCTTCTCACTTCCGTGGACTGAAAACAAGCCAGGGATACTTATATTAAATATTTTATTTTTCCATAGCTAGAAATAGGCTCCTCCAAGTATACAAACCTTTTCAAAGCTTGTCTCACTGTGTGAAGGAAATGCTAATTGATTTTTTATAGGAACAATGTCCAAAAACCACAAAGCAATAACAGACACATTTAGAGCTTCAGCAAAAACACGAGAGATTGCTTGAACACAAAGATTGATCTGTTCTTTTTTCTTTCATTAAACACACTCCTTTGGGTGACTTCTAGGAAAAAATGTGGAGGCACCTCTTGATGTTTCTGATACTGAGGGGACTGTAAAGAGAATAACATGAGGCTTTTAGGCTTCACAGCTTAAATCTAGTATATCTGAAGTGCAGTGCAATCAATTCTAAAACATACAAAAATAAAATGCTCCCATATTTCCTCACTCAAAGTGCAGGAATGAATAAAAAGGCAGTGAGCTTCAAGAACTTTGATACATATTTACTCTGGGTAGTTCCTCAAGAAATTTAAAAGAAAAGCAACGAGCTTACCATCATTTTATCCTCAGTAGCAGATTATTTATGGTTAGTTTTTTTAACCTGGGAGTCAAAATGTTCTTCTACAACATGTTTTCTCTTCAACTAAAATAAGCTTATATGACATGTGAAAAAAATGCCTATAAGCCTGTGAAAAAGTGTCTATTTTTTTCCTCTCACTGGCTTGTCTACAAGCAGAATGAGTTGTTTGGTCCTACAGGCAGGCAAAATGGATATATATTCTAAATTTACTTCGACAGACATATTGTGTTTTCTTCCTGATGTGCTAAGAAATCCTTCTGTATCTCCCTTTTCCTCTGAGCCTGCTGTGTAGAGTACATAATGTTAAGGGAAAACATTTCCTTTTCTCATTTTTTTAGGAACTTTCCTTCCTTTAATACTGTTATTGAAAAGTGATGCTATGATTAAAGTGCAAATAGCCTCACAATCTTCCTTAACATCTTTGTTACCACTGCTGTAATCAATATAAAAAACCAAACCAAACCAAAACAAAACAAAAAATCTTTACAGGTTTGCCAGTTTACTTTATCTATAATTCAGTTGTAATTGAAAAGTAAACTAGTGGGTACCCAAATTCAGAATGCTGTTTCCAGAATCATGGAACTTATCATGGATCTTTGTTTTATCTGCTGCTGTACAATAAATTTAAGATAAAATAAATACTACAAATAAAATTTTATTTCAAAATAAAACAGCCACTAGCCCTAACTGTAACTAGGCAGAACTGTAACACCATTTTTCTATTTTATTGTCCTCCTCTTCAATGTCAAGAACAATTTCACAGTGAAAGAAAAATATAATCCCCTTCTGCCTCAGTTGTGCATACTGAATTTGGGTTTTAAGTTAGTAGTCTAATAATCACTATCCACTTAAGGAATATTTGTGTGCTCTTCTCTTATCTCACACTGGTTTAAATACGCCTATCCACCTAAGAATATGGATACAAAGGTGTGAATTGCCTCAGCTCCTGGTTTTTACTGTGAGCCTATTCAGACAGTTTTGTATGATCTCTAATTCCATTCAATATATAGACATGGAACTATGCATGTCTATACATAAAATCTCTTAAATTTGAAAAAAAAAAGCCAGATGTAAAGCCAAAATTAGTTTGTTACAAGTTGCTGAAATTAACTTTCTGTCAGAGATTTTGACAGAATCTACTTTTTCTTTGGAAAGGCTCAATCTGAATGTAAATATTCCTTTAACTTGGGGTGCTTTTGCTTCTTTATAATGCTTGGAAAAGAAATAGGTCCTATAGTGAGGGAATGCTACCTGCACAGATTTTCTCTACTACTTTATTTCCTTGTTCATCATTACCCCTGACATCTTCTCTCCTATACATAGGGAAAAATAAGGATGTCCATATATTTTTTGATGAACTTTGATAAATCTTGTCCCAGGAGCTGCCAGGCTATAAGTTACTACATTCACTTTCAGTAACATGCTGTCCCCATTTTTAAATGCTGAATAGCTCAACCTCACTTGAATGCTATTTTAATCCAAATTATTTTGCATAATCTCATTGGAACACGTGCCAGATATTTCTTGTTCCTGTGACCAACTAATTACATGCAGACAACGAACATCCAAAGTCAGAAACAGGCAAAGCATCTATGCAAAAAGCCAGTCACGCTGCTCATGACTGGGATGAGTTTTGAATTTAATATTGTGTACATGCTTTGAATACATTCTGACACCAATAATGTGTTTTTTAAGATATTTCTATGTCATGGAATTTTCAGGTTGAGAAATTATTGAGTAGGTAATTCTTTTTCCGTTAGTCACCTGCAGATAAATTTATAAAGACACACTCTGTTATGAGATATACTGCGTGCTGATGTTCCATAATTCAAAGTTATTGAATCATAATGATTCAAATGACACAGTGCTGATACAAATAACAGCAGAATAAGATAAAAATGCCTGTCAAAGGAAATAGAATTTTAATCTGGTTTTGGCTAGGTTTCACAAAGGAAATATGCTTGTGCTGTCATGCTGTCTGTCAGCAAACCTCCCATAATAGTTTATGTAATTTTGGTCATGTACAGCCAAATTATTCTTTCAGAGATTAGCAGTTAGGTGAAGTAAAGATGTTAAATTATCCAAGGTAAGGCTTGCAAAGATCAGTCATCACATGTGCAACCTGCTAGCAGGTGGCTAGAAAGCCACTGTTGACATGCTGGTGACAGATGTCTAGGACAGTGAAACTGAGCTACCTGTTGTCCAGCTAGGTCATCTTAGAAGATCTGTACAAAATAGAAGGTTGGAAAACTGGGGCATATTTGACACATATCTGAGAGAAATTAAGTTTTTCCTGGTCCAGGAGTGATTTAATGATCCTGGAAGGATAAAAATATCAAAATACAAAAATACCTGCAGAATGGTTTAATTTTTTTTCTAAAGAGTTTTCTTTAATTTACGTTTTGGGTGAAAGGTACCTGCTAAGTAAAACTGCAGTGATTAGTGAGAGAAAATGTTATTTGGTTCTTGTAGCTAATGATTTCCAAAGTGTTTGCTTTTCACTTCAAATGTATCTATTAAATAATCTGGTGACTCCATCAATGACACAACACTGCCTCTTCATTCTAAATAAAAGATTTTTAGGAGACAGTTATAGATGCAAAATTATTATGAAAATAACTCAGTTTTAAGAAAATCTACTTTAAATTTAATGTTTGCCTCTATCTTGAATTCCAAGAAATCTTAATCAGGATAATTTAGGCAAATAAACATTCAGCACATGACAATTTTAGAACCACTGCAATACTCAAAACATGTAGTAAAATTTATATCAAGGATCTGTGTGTTGCCCTTACACACTTTAC
This sequence comes from Heliornis fulica, assembly GCA_013399135.1. Classification (NCBI taxonomy): domain Eukaryota; kingdom Metazoa; phylum Chordata; class Aves; order Gruiformes; family Heliornithidae; genus Heliornis; species Heliornis fulica. The sequence goes on from VXBZ01002985.1 coordinate 298,735, forward strand.
ATGACACCACGCATCTGTTAATCTTAGATCTATACAAGGGATAGACAACATGTGTCAGACAGGTGTCCAATGTACCAGTCCAAGCATGGAAAAGACTTTGATGGACAAAGCATTTAAGTGGAAACTGAATGTGTAAAAGGTCAGAATGATTAAGGGAAACTTTGTTTTACTTTAGAAAAGGTGATTCACGCAGGCACTTCAGATTTTATAAGAAAAGCCCTTTTGTTTTAAGAAAAAATATTGTACACGCTGCTTTCTCGGGTTAATTTAGACTTCTCCAGAACACAGAATAATAAAGACTTGGAACTGTTTCAACTGTCTTTTAAAGATTTTTGTTATCCATTTTATATCATGGGAAGTCCCCAGCTAAAGACAACAGCCCTAATGAGCGTGGGTGCTGTTGTCTTTCGATTTTATAGCTATTGAACCCAGAAGGATTCCATTTCTCTAATGCTGCATTCACTAGGCATTTGCAACTACCCATTGCTACTGGCTGAGTCCCTGTTTACGTCTTTGAGCTGGTAATATAATTCCGAGCTGATGCTAAGCACTTGTGTGATTTTACCCACAGAGAAAAGTCAATTATTTTCTTGGATCCTCACAGGGCACATATGCCCCATGACAGTATTGTAAGTTTACTTGCTATAAAATTTAATATGGAAATTTTTGTGTATTAAAAAAGTTATGTATAGAATGTCCCTTAAAAGTGATATTTGTATTGAGTACAGAGTTCTAGTATTAAACAGCTCTTGATTAGTATGTGTTTAATGTCAGATTACCTTTAAGGTGCCTTCTAAGTACAGACCCTAGTAACAGCATCCAAAAAAAGAGATACAGTTAACAAAAACTGCAATAAAGCAATAGAATTGTTTATATTCAGTCATAGAATGTGTTTGGCTGGAAGGGTTCTTTAAAGGCCATCTAGTCCAACCCCCAAAGAATGGTATTTCTAGAAGTTGGTAGGTCCAACCTCTGTGATCCAAATTTTAAGGTTCTGGTTGTCCACAAGACCATCCATGAAGTTAGAACTAACAGCAGCATTAGGTCAAAGCTTTGAGTTTTGAAGATGTCCAAGGATGGGTAATCCACAACTTCTCTGGGCATCTACTCCAAAGTTTTGCTACCTCTGAGTGAAAAAAAATAATAAATTTGTTTGACAGATGGAAGTTAAGGTCTAAAACTAAGCCACAGTGCAAGTACTCTCTGTATTTTCCTAGTTTGTTGTTCTATTCACAGACGTGAATGGTAGGACTCTGTGCCCGCATGTTGCAAGAAAGTCCCTTTTTTTCTGTAAAAAAAATCTAATTTTCTCTATATATTACTGTTTGATTATCAGAAAAGTGTATTAAAACACATTCAGAGGAAGACACTGAATAGGGGCATACATTGATTGGTTATGTCCTTTAGAAAATGTGTGTATACCTTTCAATAAGATAGCTAAATAACGCATTTCACACTGCACAGAAGACAGATCAACAATAAATTCTTAGCTCTACATTAATGAATCCCGTGTCTGTTACTTCAATGATCAAATAAATAGTGGCAAATTCCTCTGACAGTAATTAGCCTGCTTGCTTGATTCATCCATTCACTCATGAACAGTAGAAAAACTTCTAACTACTGCTTGGTGCATGTCTATTGCAAGGTGAGTGACACTTAATTTCTGAGTTGAAGCTACAGCCATTATTTCTCCAACGATCAGGATGCACGGGGAAAATCTTCTGGCTTAGAGAACTATGCAGAATATGAGGAGAAACATTTTCCTCACAGTAAGAAGTACAACCCTTGATAAGATTTACTAGTGAAAATGATTTAAGGACTGAATTACTTCATATTAAATCATTAATTAAAATAATTTTAGATACCATCCTTAACAATTTATAATGTCATCACTGTGGTCAGAAAGACATTTTGCATCATGTAACACCTCTATGCTGAAATACATTTCAAAATTTCCTTTGGAAATGCTGATATTTCCCAAGTAACCAAGTATGTTTTATCTCTAATTTTAAAACTAACCTAAAGTACATATTTTGATGGATTTATTAAAGTAATTTCAGAAACTGAAGTAATGGAGATGAGGTGAAAGCAGTGGTGATATTCATACACAGGAAGAGAAATCTGTGGCTCAATTTTTAAGGGCATCAAGTACTGATGATATTTCCAAAGAGCAGTGAATCTACTGCTGGTTCTTAAGGATCGTGGGATTTTCTGTAGGGTAGTTTTATATTTCATAAAATTTGGCAATAAAATTTGGTCTAAGTAGGCAAATTCTTTACTGTTTCATATTTATTTAGTATCCTCAGCAGTTCCAATTGCCTATATAAATCATAAACCACCTCTAAAATTACCTCTATCTATCTGATAACATAGTCATGTCTATATGCCTGGTCCTCTTCCTCCTAGGTCCCACTGTAATTTTGAGGGGTTTGGTCTTTTATTTTAGAAGACTTAAGTTTTTCATTGTACAATATGTGATTAAGCAAATATGTTATAAACAAGTTCCAAAACAATCCATAAGAACAACTTTAGTCCCTGCACTGGGAAGCCACCACACACAAAAATATAATTATGACATGTCTTGGTTTCATAACTAGACATGATTATAAAAGCAGTCTCTTCCTTTCCTTCTTTGTACCTTGTAGTTGGTGTACAAATAGAATTGGTGAAATTCGTTACAGAAATAACAAGGAATTAAAATTTTTAAAGTGTATAATATGATAGCAATTTTTTTTCTGTGTATTCCTTGTCTTCCAAAGACACCTGTTTTTTTATCAGTGGGAATCAAAGATGCAGTCTGCATCTATGATAATTTTGTGGATTTCTCAACTGACTTTTAGAAATCAGAATAAAGGTGTCTTTTCAGAAGACAGTGAGGATTTTTGACAGCTATTTATGAGTTCAACCATTTAGCTTTGTCTATTCAGGATCTGAAAGCGTGGTTTTCACCGATCGATAAACATAGAAGAAAAAAAATCAATGCTTACAATTCCTTTGTTGCCATGACAACTATATTACCAGCTAGTGTGAATGATATCACTGTAACACTGAGAAATATTTTAATTAGTAAAGTTGTTTCTAAGTTATACATGAAGTGATATGACGGAGGGGGAGAGGTCTTATTCCTGGTCAACAGAAGAATATCAGTTCTACCTTCCAGGACATTAGCAAAGATAACGAAGCAGACCTGATATGGCAAACCAATAAATTCCACTGTTGAGACACTTTCTGTGGAAGATGGTGCTGACAGTGCTGGCTAGAAGAAAGGAGCAGCCTGAACTCAGATGATCTCTGTGCACATGGCAGCTGAGGGATTTGAAAGGGGAATGCTAGGTACTTGGGTTACTGTCACAGAAATGGTCTGTAGTTGGACAGTAAAGGTGCTGCCTGACAGATAAAAGTAGCAAAGAAAGAAGGGTAAGTTATGTCTGACTTCAGACCTTACTATTTGTCTTAATTGAATTTTATATATTTTCTAAAAAAAAATCAAATGGTTGTTACATTCTGGGCAGGATTTAGTCACAGCCACCAGAATCAAAAGAAAACCCCTTCACCTGTGTAACCTCATCGGTGTCCTCTCTTACCAACTCTCTCTTTTCTCAGACCTGGCTTGGTGCTATATGTGATCTCAGTTCAGATCTAAACCCCAATGTTTCCAGTTATTTTTTAAATAATAGAAATAAAGCCTTTAAAATAAAAATGTGCAGTTTACAATTCTTAAACCATACACTGCTGTTTTCTACCCTCCTGAATATGTGAATACTTGAAAACAGCATCAAAGTGTGCTTATTCTTATCTACTTTCTGATAGAGAAAGCATCACAACAAAGAATGAGAGCATACTTGGGTTTTATTTGGGTTTATTCAAGGGGCTTGATGGGGATCTGGGCAACCTAATCTAGTAAAAAGATGTCCCTGCATACTGCAGTGCAGTTGGCTTAGAAGACCTTTAAGAGTCTCTTCCAACCTAACATATTCTATGATTCTATCATTCTATGAATTTTTGAAAAGAAAAAAAAAATGAGAGAAAGAGGGAGCAGGTCAGAATGTAATGTCTTTGAAGAATTGATGATTCACACCTTTACAAGAAACCATTGGTCTCTATTGGAGAGGGATTCTCTATCAAGTTTAAGGTAATTTAAAGTATCAGAGTGATATTATTGGAGAGGGATTCTCTACATTTTCCTTCACTATAAAACTGGCTGGTTTTTTGTTTTGAGTGGAAGAGGCTAAAGATATTGAAATTAATTAGTTTAGCAAAACCAACAAAACTTTATGGAAAACCAGTTTTCTATTGAGTTCCATCCAACAGTTCTGTTCTGTCAACAGTTCTGTTTCCTTATAATGCAGTTGTTCACAATCTCCATCCAACACTTCAACCTCTCCTGAAAGCCACAGTAGCTCCATAATGGTGACAGCTGATCTTCACTCTATACCCATGGTTTGCATAGTGTCCCAGCCCAAGCAACAAGCTTGGAAGTTTTGTTTGCTCTTGTATGTGTGCAGCTTAACTCCAGGCAGCCTTTGATATCAGTGAAAGACAGTCCCAAAATTTTATTCCAGTAATCTGAACTGTCAATGATTTTGCATTCTGATTTATGATACAGAAACATAAGGGCATGACAAAGCATTTAAAAGTTATTTTACTCCTAGTTTTTACTGTGACAGCCACCATTTGAAAAAGTCATGGTGTCCTTTAAAGAATCTGGTAATGATTCTCATTGAAATAATAATGGTGTGACATTATCAAAGAGACTGTTCAGAAATGGCCTTAATCTGCTTTTGTTAATAAAAATCTTGTTAACTCTAAACAATGTTAATTCAATATTAAACATATCTGCCCACAGAGACTTTTAGATGCATATAAAAGGTGTAAATCTTTGTATGCTCTTGTCAGCAGGTAATCAACTTCTGTTTGTAGTTGGACTACTATTCTGATCTTTGGAAGAGGCTTCTAGTACCATGAAAACAACCTTCCATTCTCCTGTTGACATGATCTTGGGCAAAAACATAAACGGACAGTGGGCAAACTCCTGATTGACTCATCATCATACCCCAGATTCTGTAGGAGCAGCCTACATGTGACAGTTGATGCTGGATTTTTGCAGCGATGCAAAACCTAATTTGAATTGTCTGTAGAAAAGATGCCAGATTGAAGTGCTGTGAATATCGAGATAAATAAGACGGAATATGCCCTTGCTGCAAAGAAGGTGATGACTGTCCTGAGCTATTTTAGGCAAAGTATTGCCAGAAGATGAGGGATGTGATCCTTCCCTTTTTTTCAGCACCAGTAAGGCCATACCTGGATTACTGTGGCCAGCTGTGGGCTCCTCAGTACAAGAGAGAAATGGGCATAGAGAAGACAGTCCAGATAATGGCTACAAAGATGGTTAAGGGACTGAAACATCTAACACATGAGTAAAGACAGAGAGCTGGGCCTGTTCAGCCTGGAGAAGAGAAGGCTCATAGAGATCTTGTCAATGGGAGGGAATGAAGGAGAAAGAGCCAGGCTCCTTTCAGTGAAGCCCGGTAAGAGGACCAGAATCAGTGTGTTCAAGCTGAAACAGAGAAGGTTCTATCTAAACATGAGGAGACACTTTTTTATTGTTACGGTGACCAAACACTATCAGATGGTGTTATTGTTATCATCGTATTGTTACGGTGACCAAACACTGCCCAGAGACGTCATGGATTCTCTATCCTTGAAGTTATTAAAAGGCTGCCTTGCCATGGTCCTGAGCAACTAACCGGCTTTGCTTGAGCAAAACCTCTTCAGGGAGATTGGAGAAGATGACCTTAGAAGTCCATTCCAACATCAGCTATTCTTTGATTACCTGAAAATTCTGGCAAACTCAAGAAACCTTCAACAAAGTAGGTGTCACAGGAGAATCCACTATTCAAAACTTCATTGTTTTTTCTGTGTTTCTAGCTTCATTTATAAAATGGAACTTTTTTTTTCTTTTTCTCTGACACACTAGTAACTTCATCAGCTCCGTGAATGCTTGCTTAAAGTATTGAATACATAGGCAACACTGGCCAAAGCTCCTTTATGAACATTTAGCCAGGCAACTGGTACCTCCACAGATTATCATAGTTTACTATGGAGTCATTCTAGCATAACACTGCAAGAACATTTCATCAATGTGGGATGTAAAAAGTAATTGCTCACTCACTCAACCATACCTCATTATATCCCCACTGTGTAGTTTGCAGTACTTTCAATTTGTTTTAATGGCCAATTGAAAACCTTGGCTCCATCTCCTAGTACTATTTCCATTCACTTCAAATAGGATGTTTCCTCACAAAATGCTTTATTTTTTAAAAAACTTATACTTCAACGTCAGGCAATCCCTGTTTTAATAAAATACTCTGGAAATAGCAAACAAAGGCTCTTTTATCTAACATAGTCTCTTGCATGTCATTACCTGATGAGCTAACATCCTAGATGGCTTGAAATAAATATATGTCAAGTGTATTTTGTTCAGCTTATTTAATCACCTAGAAGATGTGTCTTTTCATTGCTGTTGTTGGTATGGTTTTTTGTGAAGACTGAAGGTGTGGGAGGAGGGATAAGAAATTTATACTGAAGAGCTGAATAGGGGAGACATCCCAAGGTATTAATTGGTACAGCCTATGTAATTCTGCATAAATTGTTTGTTGATGTACCAAAAACACCATATAGACACATCTAATAAAACTAAAATAAATGTAACAGTGGGGAAGCAAACAAACCCAAGAAAATTCCACAGTGAATTTTATTAAAATCAAAATTATCCAATCAATAGTCATCCATCTTGTGAAGATCTCCAACTGTTATACTCACTAAATATAGCATTTAGTGTGTGTAATGGTAATTTTTATCTCAGCATTGCATTAGAGTGCAGTATCTCCTCCATCACTGCCTCCTTATGCCTGTAAATTAAATTATTCACATAGTCATGTGTCTTCTCTGAAAGACTAAGGACATTCTTCAAGTTGACTACATAATATTAATTATATTTAACATTTATACTCTGGGTTTTGCAGTTGTTTTGTCTTGTTCTTTGTTGTTGGGTTTTTGTTTTAAATCTCTAAAATAAATTTATCAATATCAATTATGAATTCAGAGCCAACTAGAGATAACTGAGACAGAAGATTGACCTTTGGCAATTATGTCTGGGGGCTGGAATGACTTTTAAGGAAAGAATATACACTTAAAGAGATTGTTTTTTATATTAACCACTGCCAATTCAGTCCATCCCAAGTCATAAAAATGCAAATTTTCCTTACATTTTAGCTTTGAGAAAATCCCTAGTAAATTGTCAGTATTAATATTGATGCTAAAATGTTTATTACTGTCTTAATTAATATTAGGGACATGAATGTTTAAGAATTATGTCACTATTATTCCAAGTACTGTGTGAATATAAATACACACTGTTCTTGGGCGTCATATTTTCTAGAAGTTGTGTTTTGTAGTCATTAACCTGTTTCCAGATACTGTATTCTCTGAGGATGTGGTCCTCAGGCTTTTATCAGTAAATTGTCACATTACTTTGGCCAGTGTTAAATGATGCCAAATGAAGTTATTCTACCTAGCTATCTCTTCTTCCACTATTCAATACCAAGCATGTGCCTCCAACATTGAAAAGTCAAAAAACACAGGGATTCCTTTAGCACTAGGGAAATAAAGAAAACTCGATACCATTATTATATCGTAATACTGTTATTAGAACATTACAATACCTAGAAACACATCAGTACCTTTTTATTTTTTTCCTTATGGAGCTTATATTCTATGTATAAAAATAGAGAGTCCCAGAGGTGCAGACATTGCCTTCTCAAGATCGCTGACTCCTTGAACACAAAGCCTTGCCCAAGCCTCCCAATACACCTTTGTTGGTCAGGCAGTTCCCTCCCTGATTCATAAAGCCAGTGTTTATATAAACAACACTTCACCATACACAGGGAAGTAGGCTACTGGTGATCATTAAAATAGGCTACGTTGGTCATGTGTTGCTCTCACATCTTCAGAGTGCCGCAGGCCAGTTACTTCACTCTGTTCACAAATTTCATCACAAGAGCAGCAGTCCCTTTACTGCTCCTTTCCTATTTCAGATCTTCTACTGCCCACAGCTGTTGGTCATTGCCCTCACATGCCTCTTCAACCAATGCCTCAATTCTTGTAAGTGGCTGTGAAGTGGGTATTCAGATGGCAAGTTGCCAGACACACTTGGTATGATCACCTGAACATCCGTGGAACAGATGCCATATGTGTCATCCTCACTTGCAGCAAGTCCAGCAGCTTTCACAGGAAGTTGATTGAGCGGGACCATCTTTTACTGAATTAATTGCTTTGCCCTGAGTGATATCACAACATGCTAAAATGCCTATGAAGTAGCTTATACATAGCAAATTAGAGTGGAATACTCATTTGCAAAGAATTACAATCATTTAGAAAAACATCCAGTGGTGTGAAAAGATGTGATAAGCTTTGCTGTTTGTTGAGATTAATTAGCAGATGATCTTACTGTGCTGACTCCAGAGTTAGAAAGTCAGCAACTCTGAGTTGCTCTGAGTTGCAAGCAGATTTGGTATTTATCATAATAGAAGTATTAAATAAGTAGTTAACTTATTTAAAAGACAATCAGTGTTACTGCTGAGTGATTTTTAATTCTTTTCATTTTAGTCAAGTCAAAAGTTTTTAAGGTCATATCTTAGAAGAAAAGAAAATATTAGTTTTTTAATTCTTTGTTAATAAGAACAGAATCTGTTACACTTTTATGAATATTGCCTTTTTTTTTTTTAAGAATTGCTTTCTCCTGTTTTTGAAAATTCCTAATGGAAAAGATAACTTTCAGGGGTTACCTGAAGTACTGTTTGCCTGGATGCTCATTCTCTCCTGGAAAATTTCAAATCTTAAATGTCTGTGCTCTCATGTTTCCCCCGTGTAAACTTTGACATTAACAATTATGTAAATTCATTGTAAAAGTAGTTAATCCAAATTCATACATTGATCTAATGATAATTGCTTCTAATTGAAATATGTACCTTAAGATTTCAAAATGATCAAGTTCTCACTGAACTGAAAATACAATTTTCCAAAATCTCTGAACTGATCCTTTAAAATACATAAAGAAGACTTCAGAGATTAGTCAGTTCTTTCTTCAACTTATTAATTCCATGTGCTTTTTATGTGTGAAAGAGTCAACCAATGCAACTCAAAGACAGTTACTCTCTGATTCTTTGATTTTGGTTTTCTCTGTTTATTTGACGTGTTGTTTGGGTTTTTTTAATTTTTTCTCGGCCTTCTCTCATTTATGGTTGCATCTTAACAGTGTCCCAGTGTCCTTCAGTCTTTATTGTCCCCATTCCTCACATCTGCTATGATATCATTTATATCATAACTTTTCATCTGGCAGAAGATTATAACCTGTGCTTTCTCTGCTCAGTTACTGTCATGTGAAGACCTTTTATGTCACATTGAACTCCAAAGCACTCTTCTAGCACAAGCAAAGTCATATCTTAAAATTTTGATTATATATTCTAGCAACTTAGTTAAAACTCTCATAGACATAGAGAATATCACAGAATCACAGAACGTTAGGAGCTGGAAGGGACCTGGAAAGATCATCTAGTCCACCCTCCCTGCCCGAGCAGATTCACACAGATTAAGTCACACAGGAACACGTCCAGATTAGTCTTGAATGTCTCCAGAGAAGAAGATTCCACAACTTCTCTGGGCAGCCTGTTCCAGTGATGTCACACCCACGGTGAAAATGTTCTTCCTTATATTCAGATGGAACTTCCTGTGTTTCAGCTTGGACCCATTGCCCCTTGTCCTATCACTGGCCAACACTAAGGAGAGCCTGGATCCATCCCCCTGACACTCACTCTTTAACATATTTACATACATTAATGAGGTCACCCCTCAGTCTCCTCTTCTCCAAGCTGAAGAGAAGCTCCCTCAGCCTTTGCTTATAAGGAAGGTGTTCCACTCCCTTAATCTTCTTGGTTTCTCAAGGAGTTCTATGTCTTTTTGGAACTGAGGGGCCCAGAACTGGACACAATATTTCAGGTCCGGTCTCACTAGGGCAGAGTAGAGGGGGAGAAGGACCTCTCTTAATCTACTAGCCACCCTCCTTCTAATACACCCCAGGATGCCATTGGCCTTCCTGGGTATGAGGGCACATTGCTGGCTCATGATGACCCTGCTGTCCTCCAGGACCCCCCAGGTCCCTCTCACCTACACTGCTCTCCAACAGGCCAGACCCCAAGCTATACTGGTACTTAGGGTTGTTCCTCTCCAGATGCAATACTCTACACTTGCCCTTATTAAATCTCATTCAATTTCTCCCTGCCCAGCTCTCCAGCCTGTCTAAATCTTGTTGAATGGCAGCACAACCTTCTGATGTGTCAGCCACCCCTCCCAGCTTTGTGTCATCAGCAAACTTGCTGACTGTGCACTCTATTCCCTCATCCAGGTCATCAATGAATATATTGAACAGTACTGATCCCAGTACTGACCCTTGAGGGACTCATTATCCCAATTATGTGAAAATTTCACAATCAATTTGATTTCTCTTGCTTCTTCTAAGATAGCAAATAAACCAACTAAAGCCACAGAGTTAGAATGTGTCCTGTAGTAACTCTTTTCTTTAGTTTAAGATTTTAGGTGTTCATAGTATTAACAAAATGTTTCTCTAGATCCTTCTCAAAACATGCAGTTTATGAAAGTTCTGATTCAACAATGCTCAAAAGCATTGGGCAATGATCAACTATGTCAATATTTCCATATCCTCTCCCTCCCTCTGCAACAGCTCATGTGAATTAAATGGAGACATATTCACTTCCTTTTCCTCATCCTTCTTCCAGAAGAGCACCAAACTGCATTCAGAACAAGAATGGAAGAAAACCAGCTTATACATTCCAAGAAACCCAGTATGTGTGCTTTGTTTGGAATGATGTAGTATATGAAAGAGTTTTGCAACTACTTTAAACAAGATGGGTGCTTAGCTATTCTTTCCCCATGGCACCCCTCCCCATACCTGCTGAAATTTGTCCATACATTCCTGTTCTGCAATGAGATGAAGAGAGTTTAGAGATTTGATGAACCTGAGCACTAGCAAGATGCTGTCTTCAATTCTCTAGGAGAAAATAGCATGTGAAATAACCAACAAACACTTCACCATGCAGTCAGCTGTAGGAAAATCACAGATGAAGTTGCTGGCCTTCACTTTCCTCGTCATGGAAACTCCTTTTAACCAACAGCCATTTAAAATTAATTCACAAAGATGAAGTTAAGATGGTGGTGGATAGTTTCCCGAATAGGTTCTCTTTTATTAATGATTATTTTCTAGGAGTTACCAATTTTGCAAAGGTACAAATGCTGCATAAAGCTGTTCAGCAGAGTCAACATAATTTTCAGCTCTGGTCTCTGAAGTGATGCTGAACATGATTAAAGCCTTTTCACATTTGGTGTTTCATGCATTTCAGCATCACACATTGCTGCTATCCACTGAAAGAAACAGAAAAATTTCCCAATGTAGACTGGAGTTTAAATGACCTGTCTGCACAAAATTCCAATCCAAATCCCAAGGGCCATATATTTAGATATTCTGTACCACTTGTTCATTGATTTTAAGCAACATCACACTTTAAAAAAGAGGAGATTTAAAACTGATGGTATAATAAGTCTCGCTTACCTTCATCACTTGTGAAATCTTTTTTTCCATGTTAAAGATAATTCTCAAGCAGCCATTAAAGGAGAAAAAAAAATCAGCAGCTATGTTACTGGGGATGGGAACATTCTGTTCATTTTTACAACTGTCTTGTGCTGGAATAAAAAAATATATCCTAGAAAGATGGAAATACTCAAAGCTCACTTTCCTTTAGACTACCTAAAATGTACAGGTACTGTTTTAATTTTTAAAACAAGTTATCTCACACCTGATCAAGTTACACTTCCAAACTTTTTTTCTCTCAGGCTCATTTTTTATCTGATGATCAAAGCTGCTAAATGACCTCTATTTTTATTTAGAGTGCTTTTTGAACAGCTGGTTTTGTTGTATTCCTTCTCGATATGCAGAAGATGGCTATCCCTTCATCCTATAAACTTGTAAACCCCTTTTAAAATCAGTGATATAAGGAAGGTGTGATATTTATTGCTGTCACTCTGGGAGGGGCGGGGGACAAAGTCTAGCTTTCAGGAAGATATTAATTTCTAGCTAAGCATATTAATTTCTTCAGTCAACATACCAAAAGAATGACATTGGAAATGTTATACAGTCTAGCACCCCAAAGGACAATCAGAGGGCTAGGAGTACTGGTGCTGATAAAATGTTTCTCTGTGTTGGAGAGTTCTGCACAGACACCAGGCTCAGGTTGCTGCTCTGATAAACTGAGTACACCACTCATGTCAGAGACTTTAAATTAATTTCTCACACACTTCCTGAATGAACATCATTGTTCCCTAGGGACCAGCTGCAGCTCCACATGTCTGACTCCTCTCCACAGCTTCTCATCTTCTCTCACTCTGCTTGAGTGGTATCATTGTCTATTTTCCCCCACAGCCCTTTCATTCCCCTTCTAAGGGCTTTGTGCACTTTCCAGAATTCTCTCCTTTCTTTTCACTGTTTTGTGAACTTTCTTTGTGTGTGTGGTGGCTTTGCAGGGTGGCTTCTTTAAAAAGCATCTAGACGCTTCTAGGGGAGCCAACAAAGTAAATCCCTGCTGGGCTCCCAAGGCCAAACTCCCAAACCCTGTTACTGACAAGGCTGGCCTGGCCAATCAGCACCAGTCACAGCACCTCTGGGAGTCACATTTTAGAGAGAGAAAAACACAAACAACAGCATTTTGCCACCAGAGAAGGGAATGAGAAGATGTAAGAAGTTCTGCAGACACCAAGGTCAGTGAAGAATGGGTGGGGAGGATGGGCTGAGAGGTTTCCACAGCATGTGGAGAATACCATGGTGGGGTGGGTTGTCCCCCTACAGACCATGCAGGAAATAAAGACCCCACTTGCAACCTGTGGAGAGGCACCTGGGCCAGGCAGGAGTCCACCATAGAGTAGCTGGAGTAATATGGAAGAATCCGTAACCTACATTGGAGCAAGCCCCTGACAGCACCTGCAGCCCGTGGATAGAGATGGAGAAGGTCATGGAGGATTGGCTCCCATGAGTGAAACCCCACGCTGGTGCAGAGGAAGTTTGAGAATTCCCCCTCCCCCCCCAGGAAGGAGAACAACTCATGAGGAACTGATCAAAGACTGAAGCCTCCATTCTCTATTTCCCCCTTTCCCCCTCTGCCATCCTGGGGAGGAGAAAATCATGAATAAAGTGAAGTCTGCAACAAAGGGAGGGGCGAGGGGTGGTGTTTTAAGAGCTGTTTGTACTTCTCATTACCTGACTCTGGTTTCTGTGTGTGTGTATAGTGTAATAAATTAGTGAGTTTTCTTGCCTTTCTTCTGTGTTGAGTCTGTTTTGCCCATGACACTAATTGCAGAATGATCTCTCCCTGTCCTTGTCTCGACTCCAAAGCCTCTCAACAGATATTTTCTCCCCTGTACAGCTAAGAGGGGAATGATAGAGAAACTCTGGTGGGAGTCTGGCCTTTAGTCAGGGTCAAACAACCATAGTGTGAGGACCTGTCTGCCTCCTCCTACTCTTAACTTTCTTCTCTTTCCACATACTAGCAGTTTTGTGTGTGTCTCATTCTGTCTTTCCCAGTAAACATTTTCCTTATGAATCTTATGCATTCACTTGATGAAATTGAGTTGAATATTGCCTTTGTTCCCACAAAAAAGTCCATATGTATGGGGGAGTATAATGTGTTTCAGTTTTCTTTCTTCTCTATCTTAGGTTGCACTCTGCCTCTACCTGTCTCCATTCATTCCTCCTACATGCTGGGAGTTCATATGTTCCTCTTTCCTTAAAATCACTGCTGTGACGCTTTCCTTCATCTGCTTCATGCCCTTCTTTTGGTCACAGAAATAACTTAGGTTAATAATTTCCTCTGCTGGGAGGTTGGATTAAAGTAGTTTCATTATGCTGGGAGATTGTATCAAACATTGTAAATCAGTTCTTCTGTTTGAGACAATTACAAAGATGACTGAAATTATGACCCTGTTGAAGATAAGCCAGAGGTTCCCTTCCTGTTTTTGCAACAAATTACTGGCATCAAGGGTTTTTTCTGACATTTTTTAGGTGATTTAACATAGATATTCTTAGTTTCATTTTTTTTCATTCAATAACAAGAGTAACAGATAAATTATACCAAGTTTAATGTTTGGTTTCAAACATTTAGAATGAATCTAATGTTTTTAAAGCTGCAATAATTTCTTTGATAAGACTTTATTAGTTTTAAAATATTATCCTGGTAAACTAAAAGTTTCAACAGTTGCCAATCTAATTCTTTTGATGTGCAAAGTAATTATTATTGATTTCTTATTTGTAGAGTATTACTAGTGTAGAACTAATTTCCTTTAGACTAGAAAATTGCTGCTAACAAACTTAAGAAGATAAAACCTTCAGGAAAGGAGCCAGAAATTAATCTACTGTGCATTGACCTTCAGCAAAGAGCAGAGAAGTATTGCTTGAAATTAAGTAGACCTCTCACTAGGGGGCTTGGGAAATCAATACCTGGTTATGTTTCTTCTCCTGATCTCTATTTTTTACTCTCAGGTTTGCTTTTAATGTCTGAGATGCTTCACATATGTAACTCGTTCTATAATATCTTACGTGTGTATGCTAAGCTTTGCAAGTTTTCCCTTGGAAGGCAGACTTTCGGTTTACTGTCATCTTGCTACTTTCTCTGAGATTTCCCCTTGTTATATTCTTAGGATTTGATGACATTAGTTTATGAATGAATAAGGATTTCAGGTGAGTGCTCTTATGAAGAGAAGAGAAAGAAGACCGATCCAGAACACTATTCTAAGTCAGTGGCTTATTCCTGCTAAAATAAATATTGCAGATGCACTGATATAGTTGATATATATAGTATATATAGTAGATATACTCTTCTTTTGTCCATTTTTTACATCCATTTGTGAAGAGATGCTTACCAGCAGCTGAAAGCTAAGACTGAAAATAATATTTTGGGTGCTTTCTTTTAAAGAAGCTATAAAATTAAGATAAGCAAAATTCTGATAAATTCATAATTGTAAAGCCTGTTAAAAATACCTTTATTTGGTGTGGATCAGTATTTTTAATTTGTAAAATTACTAGTAGGCTTTTAAGCCTGATACATCAAAAAACAAAAATGAGGTCCAGGCATCTAAGCAACTTGCAATCCTTTAAACTTGAGTATGTTTAAACTTGTTTAAACTCCAGTGGGATTTTAGAGCTTTAGAAAATCTGATGTGCAGTAAGTAATGACTGTCAATATGTACTAAAATATCTTTTCCTAAGTATGTGGATGATGTCTTTAAATCTCTGGTTCTGCTCTTTGGGAATCTTTTAATGGCTTCTATGGGGAAGATCATGATAGAATGCAGTTTCAAAATAACTGAAAAAAATATCCACTAAATGTATTTATTTCTGCAAGTAAAGCAATAGCTACTGCCAAGTTGGTTAAAAAACTTGCATTAATATTTGAATATTTCAGTACTCCAGCTAACTCACTCTGCTAGTGTGGGCATATGACTGAGTGGTATCAATTCAACATCACAGTCATCTGTTCTGCGATACATGCAAAGCACCTATTGCACAGACAAATATTATACTACTTAAAAACCCAAAATATAGTGCTCTCAAGATATGTCATTATGCTCTAATAGTTGGCAGTAAAACAGTAATAAAAAGAATACTAATTTGATGAAACATCCACAATATATTTCTATTTAATTCAATTAATTAATTGACATTACTGCTTATTGGTATGCTCCTTTAAGATGAATAATTTGAATAGTGCTGGTGAATGCCATTTACAACTAGACATGATTGTAACAGTCATAATGAAAAGTGCTTTTGAGTGAGCTTATTGTCAAGAGGCTTAATGTGGTATTCTAAAAGTGCTTTCTTCATTTCATTAGTCAAGTAAGTCAGCTGAATGACTATATGAGATGCTGAGATATCTACACTCTTTCCCCGTCAAAATGCTTCAGTGTCTTTCAGTTGGATCTGACAATTAAGGACTTCTTTTCTGCTGCTTCAAGGAAAAAGAAAGGATTTACAAATCTCCTGTTATTGTTAGAATGCAGGTGGATTGCTAAGTTATGACAGGTGAAAGAATAGTGTACTCTGGGTGTGGATAGTCTTGAATGTACATTTATTATCTTAATTACGACTGTGATAGAATAGGTATTATTCAGACAGTACGTTTTTGTATTGGTCCACATTATCATTTCATTTGACACTCCATTTTATGCAGTGCCTTTTAATTTCTTCAGAATTTTCTAGTTCTAATGTTTGCTTTTGTATTAAATATTTCTGCAATATTCCAGGTTTCCACTAAAATGGAGGCAGTGGTGATTATGAACTTTCCAACAACATTTGAGAAAACATAAAATGCACTTACTTGAAATATGCTAATATAAGTACAAAATAAGAAACAATAATATGAAATGCTAGCTAGCATTAAAACACTATTCATCTCTTCTATCAAATGAGTATTAGATTAGGACACTGAACCGGAACAAAATCCAGAGGTGTAATTCCTTGCTGTACAAGTTTAACTAATAAAATATGTTGTAAATTTTCCAGAGGTGTAATTTAGATGTTTTATATTTTCAATGCAAAACTCCAACAATCTAAGCTCAAGTGTACGTTGATGTACAATCACACTTACAGTGAAGTTCTGAATAGCCTCAGTAGCAGTTTTACAAGCAATGAATAAGAGAGGAATTCTTGAAAACTTATGGTTTGACATAACTAGGCAGCTGTCATCTCCACTTATGAAGATGGAGTAGTAAGCTTTTACCAACAATAAATCAGTCTCATTTTTCACTGATAATAACCTATATTCATTTTTCAATTATTCCTTTTTTGCCCACTCCCTGACACATGGCTGACGAAGATAAGTAATGATTTATACACTATAAAGGTATAACAAAACCTAGTAAAGACCCAAATTAACCTGGAATTACTGTGTTAGTATTCCAGACGCAACATCAAATGTAATATTAAGCAACACAGCATTAAAACAAGTAAATGGTCTAATGGTTGCATCTGTTGGAACTATTGTTCCTCTATTTTCTGCATTTCAATAGAATAAACAAATGAATATGGAAATATATACCTTCCACAAGGAATTAATACTCACCATATTTGCAAAGTCCTATGGTAGTTAGGACTCCCCTAGTCACTGAATTTTGCAGGAAGTTGCAAACTCTTCTTATTTACATGGTTGCATCTGTTATCACCACTCAAAACACTAGAATGCATTTCCCTTGAAGATTTTTGAATGCTTTATTGATGTTTGTTTACATACAGATTTTTGTGATGTGGAGATCATTTTACAGAAGCAGAGTTACTCAAGTATGTGGAAAATATCATATAGCTTTGGAATATTTTAAATCAGCCAGACAACAGAAGCTGCCGTTCCTGTCTGTCACACAGTTGTGTTTGCAGTCAGCCACAGAGTATCTTTGATGTACTGTTGTAAAACACTGGCATAAGTGACATTTGAGATGCTTTGTGGTAGCAGCAAGTGTTTTCTTTCAATTTTCAATGGTTACATCCCCAGCACCATAGATTCCCCAACAGCAATAACCTGTATAAATACTGCAGTGAATCAGAGCAGCTGAAATACTTGAGGACTCCCCACAGACTCAGGCATCTAATCCAGTTACCACAGATCAGTAGAGTTGCCATGTGTCCCCTGGGGGAAAGTAACAAGCAGTGTGCCCTCCATTCAGCCACTGCAGATGCAGGGCTAGCATTTTCCTTTAAACTTCTTTAACCAAGGTTTATATCTTCATCTTTGTTGCAGGGCGACCTACAGGACTAAGCTGGTAGCACAGCTCAGCTGAAGTGACTCATGCATCTGACACCTAACTCAGCTCACCTCACTGTGGTTGCAACTCATTATAATGCACGATAGCAATAATGACTTTGCTTTTCCTCATGTAGTGTACAGGGACATGTGGAATTTATATTCTTTGGTCTTTGGACCTCCATAGCAGTCTATGAATGTAATGGTCCCATGTTTCATGCTCATCCATACAACCACAGGTTTTCTGGGTTTTTTTGGTATTGTTTGTGTTTTTTTATGAGCTACAAAATAGGCAACTTAGTGACATTCATAAATATAAAAAGAGTATAAATAGGAAAAGGCTTTCCAGTCATGTGCCCCACACATTTTGTTTAAGGAAGGGAAGCAGTTACATGTGCACTGGAAAAAAATTAGTCTACTGGGGATTAAAGATGATGCAACAGTCCTACATATGAACAGACTGGTAAAAGAAAAGGTAGAAAAAGCAGCTGGTGTAACCTGAGTTATACATCTGTGCATAGATAGTTTCTTGGCTTCTACCTCCTACAATATTCATCCGAAAAACTTTGTTGGTTTTAATTTGTTTGTTTTTTCTATTAGTCTGTATGCTTCAAGTCTATGTATGCATACACTCAGAAGTTGTGGTGGGAGAAAGGGAATCTCTATAGGAATGAAAAGCATTTTTAAGGAGTCAGTCAGTGTAGTCACTCAGACTGTTATGCTCCCCCAGCCGATAAATCAGAGTAAGGAAGAAAAAATTCTGAAGAAATTGTTCAACAGCAGAATATTTTGGATCAGGATTTGTAAGCAGATACACTTACTCATATATGTGATAGAGAGTACTCACCCTTAAGTGATAAGAAAACATTACATCTGGCATATCTCTGATACTTTAGTGCTTTCTGTCTGAGTTGTTTTCCAAAAGAGTATATAGCAGGACTTAAAACTCATGTTGGGAAATGGATATAATAATATTCAGACCTGAAATGGCTCACAGTCTTGTAAAACAGTGACAAGATTAGCATTAAGGTGAATATTAAGATCAGAGGCTTATTAAGAAGTGCTAAGATCAATGCTATAGTCACATAGATTTGGGTGAAGCTGTCAAATGGTTCATCCAATATGGAGAAAAATAGTGACATTTTTAACCATGGAATGGACTAATAAGAGTTACTAAGCTGCTAAGCACTTGAGAAATCCTTCAAGAAGTTAGTGAAATCCACCTTGGGAGTAGAGTTCCTTCAATAAATTAGAAGGACTTGACAATTATGAATTATGTCTCCCCAAACTGTCATATTTTCTAAATAAGACTTGCTACATTCTTTTGTAGGGAAATTCTTAGCTTATCACTTGGTTAATAGAGTCAGTGTCTGTATTCACAAAAAAAACTGTTACGAAGCTCACTGAAATTAATGTTTGTGACATCTAATAGAATGATTGTTTATCATTCCAATTATAGTGGTTCATTATATTTTAAACTATAAAATAGACTATTCCTTGTTGCCCAGAAGCCAGTGTACTATATGGTCAGGAAAGCAGAGTGCGTTATGATGCTAAGCCAGTCAAAATGCAAGTGACACATCATGTAGGTAGTGCAAGCATATATATATATGATGCATGTATTGCTTTGCACCAGAGATAAAAAACGAGCCCTTCAGAGAGAAAAACATCAGCTTTGTGTCTTGTTCAGAAGTGTCAAGGCTTGACAGTTGAAAAAGGAAACAGTAATTTTCTCAGCAGGATGAACAGAGAAAGGCACTGAAATATTGTAAATATGAAATATAATAGCATCCAGCTTTTCCAGTATTTTTCCAGTCACTACAAAAGTCTGTCTTTAACAGTTACTGTCATGAAAAGAACAAAGAGAATAAAGTTCACATAGACGGTGTTCAGGAACTCCCAGACCATATATGCGCTACCTTACAGAATCACAGGATTATTGAAGTAGGAAGGGATTTCTGGAGATCATATAGTCTAATTCCCCAGTTCAAAGTAGGTTCAGCTATAGCAGATTCCTCAAGGCTGGATCCAGATGGGTTTTGAGCATCTCCAAGGATGTCATTGGCATAAACTCTGTTTTTTTCTAAAACTATCACTACATGATCATCTAGTCTCCTGGGCCACCTGCCCCTGCTTCCACCTCTCGTACACTTTCTTGATATGGTTGAATTTAGACAGGAACAACCTATTCCTCCATGAAGGACTCCTCCCATCTTTGTTTCACCTCCTGCACATGGGGATAGGCTATTCATGAACTTGGAGAAGGTTATCCTTGAAGATCAACCAGATCTCCTTGTCCCCTCTTCTCTCCATAGCTGTATCCATGAGATTCTTCCAAGAAGGTACCATCTTGAGAAGGTTAAAGCTGGCTCCCCAGAAGTCCAGAGTAGTGATCCTGATATCTCTCTTCTTGCCTTGTCTCAAGATCCTGGATTCTAACATCTCATGATCACTGAAGTCAAATCAGTTCCCTGTTAGAATATTACATACTCTTATTTGTAGGTATGAGGTTCCACAGAGTATTTCCCTGCCACTGACTTCGTGGTCACTTGTGTGCAGAAGTTGTCAATGCACTACGAAAACTGCATTAATTGCTATTCACAGCTGCCTTGCTTTGCCAGCAGATGTCTGAATGATTCAAGTCCCCTGTAAGGAGCAGGAAATGAAAATATAAGGCTTCTCCAGTTGTCGGAAACGGACTCATCAAGCTCTTCCTGATCAGTGTCTGTATCAGACGCCCCAACATTGTGTTTATCTGCTCTCTAATCCTAATCCATAAACTCTCAGCTAGTTCACCATCCAAAGAAAAGCTCCACACAGAAACCACTGCTTTCTCACATAGAGGGCAACTCCCCCTCCTTACATCTCCAGTCTGTCCTTAAAGAGTCAGGATCTATCTGCAGCATCTCTCCAGATGTGGGACCTACGCAAGGACATCTCTGCTACTTACATGCTCACTGTGAGACACAGTGAGATAATAGCACTGCAACTGCACACAAACCTCTAATTTCTCACCCTTGATCCCTATTGAAAGGGGGAACAAGTATTGAAAGGGAGCAATTTTCATCACAGAAGTGCTCCCAAGGTCATAGAGTAGAATTGACAGCGTTAGGAAACACCTCTGAACCTAGTTTCATTAGTGAACCAGGAGAAATCACAGAATGGTTGGAATTCAGGAAGCTAGATAATAGTTTAGTTTTGGTTTTTTTTCTGCTTGTTTTGATGTTTGCACAAATGGACTTGGTCCAAGCTATTAACTTCAATCAATAGCTTAAAAAGACAGCATTTCACTGAGAGGAAAAAAATTCTTAAAGAAATTAAATTACATGTTTTAACTGACATTTTTCAAGAAACATGTTTCGATTCTGTAGTAGACCAGAAGAATCTTGGCAATTTAGTTATGAAATATTAATTAAAATGTGTCAAATTATGCTTGTATTTCAAAGAAAAAAATTCAATTTTTTTTCTCTCTAAGGCAAATGTAATTCACACAATATAATCTTTGAGAATTAACTTTCCTTCAACTCCCTTCCTCCAGATCAAAATAAGAGAGAAATGGCTCCTCTGCATTTTTATTCCAAAGAAAACTATAATTCAGAAATTCTATATTCTTCTTAGAAATTTACCTACAAGATATGTTAAAAAACACTTTCTGATCTTAGTATATGAAAGTTGAAGGCCATTGTGACAATGGAGTTCAAGCTTCTTACTGATTCAGTGCTAATCTTTTGGATCATTTATGATAGAAGGGAAAAAAGAGAAAATACGTCGTGGGTTTTTTTTCTCTCTGATTAGTTTATTTGAAAGTGATAGACTGGTGCTGTTTGTATTACAGTGATAATCAGAATACAATTTAGACAAAGTCTCATTTCCCCTTGTGTTACATATCTGCATAGTTATAGTTTTCTACAGAGCAAACACTATCTCCTTGCCCTGATGCATCTGGGTTGAAATGAAAGCTTTCTTCAACAGTCAAATGGGAAGCCAGGGTTAAAATTTATAAAAGCCAAGTAGGGAGCATTTGTTCTCAGTGGTAGGTCAGATATCCCAGATCTACTGGAAACCAGAGGAGTATTAAAACCCACACGGTGCAGTGCCAAACTGTATAATGGTGTGCCAGTGATTCAGACGTCTCACCCTGTGAGCTGATATTTCCATATAGCACTGCAACACAAATATATAGTGTTCACTTGTATAGTTTCTTTCCTGAGGTTCACTAACTTGGTACTCAGTTCCCTCTGGCATCTCTGTAGGCTTGTAATAGTTGCTGGAAGAAATAAATGGATGTAAGAAGATGCTGGGACATCATTCTTGTGTGGTTTTGTATTTCTATAAATGTATCATTAAATGAAAACCTTCACAAGTATGAGGCAAAAACATCACATAAGGTTAATTCATGAGCCAGTCATAATCCATACTCTGATTCTGTCACCCCTGATATTCAATTCTACACAAGCCCAAAATCAGTGACTTGACTAAAGCAAAACCTCCTTGTTTGCATAACCAACCAACTTTCAGTTTGATCAAATTTATTTTCTCCAGACCTTCTTTGAACATCTACTGATTTAACTGGAAATATTATTGAGAGGTCAGGACAATTTTTTTTCTAATCCTTCTGATCAAATCGTACATCATTAAAATATCCCTTATCAGTGTCCTGCATTACTCACAGTTGTTGCCTGCAAAGTACTTGCTCAGTCACATTGCAGTATCAATTCAACTGTGGTTACAGCTGGGGGAATGTTGAACAGGTGGCAAACCACAAGCATTCAACCAGTCTGGACTAATCTTCTGCTCTAAGATTATGAGTAGAGCAACTGTCATCTCACCTACGCTATGAGGCTAGTAAAAATTGTGAAGAAGCCCCCTTACGATAAGAGCACGAAATGAGAAACTGGAAACTCCATTTAGAAGACTAATCTTAACTTCCTATTGTTACCATTACTGGGATGAATTTACCATATATATGATCAACTACACCACAGGTCATGTGAACCTAATTCACAGTATCATTATCACCTCAGAATGGTAAATTCACTGAGATTGGAGAAAACAAACAAAAAAAGAAACACCTCCAAAGCTCAACTCCTTTGTGTATTGCTTACAAAACAGCAAATGTTTACACTTTAATTTAAATGCAAATAAAAAAAGTATTGTAAATTTAAAAGATAAATCTCTTGATTTACAAGTATTCATTTCTGCATTAGAATATCACCATGAAAAACAGAGAGAGAATATGGTTTTTAATGAACTGGACAGCTAATGGAGTCATTTTCTCAAATGGCGAATTCCTTCATTCCCACAAGTGATATAATCATCAGGTTCTGTTAGGTACTGTACTTATTTCGTACACACAAATGAAAAGCATATTCCTCATTTGGATGCTTGCATCTCTTCAGATAATGACAGCATTGTGGAACCAATTCACTCCGTGAATTGATAGAAAATTTAGTGCTATTTACTGTTGTAACCTACGATCGCTAACATCAAAATAGTTCTGACAGTTTTAGCCCATGTCTGAATGAAAAATTATGTTTTATGGAGGTGTATGCAAAATAAATTTGTATTATAATGAGTGCTAAAAATGAGGGTTTGAAAATGTATTTCAGATATTCTAAACTGTATATATCCACAGGAAAAAAATTCGGAAATTTTCTATCACATTTTTTAATGTGCTCAGTGTAGGAGAGCTCTTGCAATCTGATTTTCACAATTTTATTGCCAACTCATTGTTATGTAGGAACTAGAACAAAACTAAGCATATTATTCCTTCCTCTTTACACTTCTTGTGCTGCAGGTTAGAGAGGAGAAACACGAGGCAAGAACATTTCTCTCCCAAACCTGTTATATGTGCTGACTGGGTTTAAATCAGAGGTGTTGCATCCTCCAAAAAAAGCAGGAGGTCTACTGTTTGAGATTTTACTCCATAAAATACTAGAACAATCTTTGACTTTCTGACATCTAAAGGCAAAGTCCCTACTGATTACAGAAAGACTGGTGCATTTCATACCCACTATTTTACTGGAGTATTCTACCTATATCCATAGTTCCCTGAAACAGGAAGGCTTCTCATCTGTTTTTTGTTGGTTTTCTAATAACGAACTCCAGATTACTCCAATGCTTATTACTGCCATAGTGTGGTTCACAACTGTCTAGAAACTGAAAAAGATGCCAGTTCTCATCTGCTTTATTTCCTTTTCACTATAGGATTATATCACAGAAACATAGAATCATTTGTGTTGGAAGTGACCTTTAAGATCATCCTATTTTTATATTTGGCAAATGCTGTTTGGTGAAGATTGTCATGGATAAGAATCTGTTGCCACCATGAAATAACTAGATTCTTCTGAAGAGGTCATTCCCATTCATGAGTATAGACATTAGGAATGCAATCATTAGGATGTGAGACCAGGTAAATCAAATAATTCTGTAACTTCTTTCAAAATCTTCATCCCCATGTCATTTACTTTCAAGATGATAACTCTATTTACTCAGCTCATCTAGGTTCTTGGAGCCTTCAGATTCTCTGATGTATAGATCTGACCCATAAGCAGTGCTTTTAGGATGGTCTCCCAGAGCTACCAGAACTTGCTAGAATGCCTCGTCTAAAACAAGCAGATTCAGTGAAAATTCCTCCCATGACAAACTTTTTAAAAGTTACTTTTATTTATGTTCCAGCACATGATATCTTTTTGTGATTATAACAGGGACTTTTGGCATGACTACATATTATAGAGCTCAGCAGTATTTGAACATACACTAGGAGACAGCTTTGAGAGTCCAGGAATGTTGGTAATCCTATGTCCAACTCCCAAAGTTTGCATTTTCTTAATATGCAGAGCTTTCACACCACCAAATTGTCTGAACAGGAAGCGTATGGAAGCAAGCAAAAAGCTCCAGAAGCTGGAGTATTTCAGAACAACTATTCTGTTTTGGGGTTTTTTTAATAATGCACTTTTTTTTCTTATTGATTATTCCATACTGACTTCACGTATCTCCCCCCTTCCCCCTCCTCCAATCTCAACCACATATCTAAATGGCTTGCAGAATTTTGGAGTTTCCTGCAGAATAAAATAAATCTGAATAAGTTTCAGATTGACAGTAGAAAATGGAAATGGCAGTGTATGGCCAGACACTTAACTGCTTATTCTTAAATATTGATATTTAACTATGACATGGCGGCAACTAATACTTTCAAGAAGGTAGAAGAATCTGAATAAGAGGTTTTTTTCTGAAGCTTTTCACAGATGGCTCTTGAAACTGAAGTTGGATGTTGAGTTTTTTTGCATCCATCTCATGTTACTGATATTGCTAAATTCATCTACACCTTCTAATGTGCAAACTTTTACCATGGGTTTGAACCGTTACATCTCTTTAGGTAAACAGTGAAAAGGAAAGATTTCATGGTGACTTTTCCATATTAGCAAAGAAAATGAATACAAAGTTCAGATCAAATTACCGTTTTAGCCTTCATTCAGCTCTTTAGTTCATTAATTTCTTCCCTTAAGACTAAAACTGGCTAAATACAGAGTATTACAACACTACCATAACAATTAAAGGAAACTTACTGTGTGTTCAGGCACCTTACTGATTGATAATCTTGGCTTTAGTAATCTATACTAAAGACAGAAAAAGAAAGCTGATAAAATGGAAACACTATGTATATAAGCATTTATGACTAAAGAAACTTTAAGGTAGAGAGATGTGCAAGGTACACTCATGCTTAGGACTGTTTACAATTCCTTCAAGCACATGCCTCTTAATTTTTTTAAGGACACAGAGAAAAACATATTCCAGACAGTTGGGATGGAGCAACTGACAAACTCCTTGATTTGAGGTTTAGATTATACAGGCAAGCATGCAAGAAATTATCCACATAAACCCATTATACTGTCATTGGATGGGAAGTTTTAAAAATGGAAATGTAGATGTTATTGAAATATAGACCAGATGCAGTCATTACATATAGCTAAAGATATTAATGCAATACTTTGTCATTACAAGTTAGTACTGGCAATCAAAAGCAGTGTATTGAGATCAATAATCTTTCACCTTCCTGTGAAAATTATATGCATGAATATTCCTGTCCAGGCTTGTCTGAATTGACAAATTGGACTTATATTTAGCAGAGTAGTAGAGACACAGTAGAGAATTAATATTGTGTCAAAAAAAAAATTGCTAGTTTATCATAACAAAGTCCAAAAACACATTAGAGTGAGGACTAAGTCAAAGGCAGAAGCAACCTGCAGAATAAACTAACACATACTCCTGGAGAAAAGCCTGGACCTCCTGAACTGATGAACATTTCCACAACTACAGCAGAGAAAAAAAAAAATTACTTATGAAGTGCAGTTATGACTGTCCCTTCCAAATTTCTGATAGCATAGATATTAGCAGTGGCTTCAAAAGAGCTGTGTAAGCAAAAATTTTGTACAAACCATAGCATTCCACTTATTGAAATTTCAAGAAAAGAAAGGAAAATCTATAGATAGTTTTAAAGATACATTTAGGTTGAGATTCATGTGCCCTAAGTTTTAATAACAAAGCTTTGCTTCTGTTTAGTCCTACAGCACTAGCATCATGATATGACTTTTCTGTTGGTAGATAATTTTTTCTCTTGCTTTTCTACTAAGTGAAGAGTGGCTATCCTAGTATTTTTCATTATTCCTTCATGAATGCCTATAAAGCATTGAAAGTCTTCTGGCTTGATCAACCTCCTTTTTTAATTTTTTTTAGGCAAAACATAAATCAATGATACAGAGTAGAAAAAACATGGTCACATAAAGATAGTTCACTAAAAAAAAGAAAGTTCCATATTTTCCAGATAAGATAATCATCATCACTCTGCTACACTTTACAGTGAGTGGAAGTAGGCCATATTCAGAAATTTTCTTACAAAATGGAAGTAATGATTAATTTCCTAAAATCTCTGAGAAGGCTAAGAAACCTTTTAGAAAAGGTTAAAAATGCAAGCCATAATTAATTTCCTAACACCTCTGAAAAGTTTAGAAGCGCTAATTTAGTTAAATACAATGAGAAACAACACATGAAATACACTCATCTGGGGGTTATACTTATATCATCTGTTTGCTAGGTAGTATGAATGTAATGAGCTTTTTTTATATTGCATTTATTCTGTATAAACTCGTGTTTATGGCATTTGCTAAACAATTGTTAAACTCACTTGTACCAACTATCAAGTATCTATCTTTCAAGCATAAATTTTCCACGTGCAATTTTAATAATTCCTTCTATAGGGTTAAAATTACAACATTTTCTCATTTTTGCATGATGTAGTTGTCTTCATTAGCAAGGGTTTCTTGTTGGTGTTGTGGCTGTAATACCAGAAATAGGCAATTTCATTTCCAGATCCATGGGATTCATGAACTTATGGAGGATGGTTTTTCCTCTGAATTTCATGTTAACTGGATCAACAATAAAAGGGACCTCTGAAATGGTCTCTGACTGTAACCATGTTAGCATTTAACTTAGCATGCCTTATTATTGTTGCATGCATTAATTTAATATAATTTTTAAAATTCTACTAAATATATATTACTATGCTTACAGATTTTTTTTCCCTAAATATATTTTTATTTAGTTTTCAGTGAGGTGTTCCGTTATTTTTCTTTCCACCATAACTGTAGTTCTATAATCTCTGATCTGCTGGCTTTTACAGACAGTGTGCTTAAACTGACTTTTTTCTTTTTCTCTTTTTTTTTCTTTTTTTTCTTCTCCCTCTAAATAGAGGTTGTTCCCATTTTTTGTTTTTACAGTGACTGTGCACCATATTTCCAAAACAAACATGCCTAATGTGCTCCAGATTTTTCTTTTCTGTCTACTGATGTCACAAAAGCCACATCTCTGTTCTGCACCTCTTACACAGAGATAGTAAAAAACAAAATCATCCAATCCCATCATATGGTTCCAGGAAAGGATGCAAATTGATATAGGATTACTTTTTTTCCTCAATGGATGAAGGAAATTCTGCTTTCATGGTGGGCATATAATGAACTTATGCCTGAAAAGTATTGAAACTGTTTCTCTTTCCCTAAGATTGTTTCATCTTTTTACCCTGGAGCTATCTGTAACATCTGACTTGGAAAGATGTAAAAACGGACCGGCCTGCCTTCTTACACAAGTCGTTCTGTATTAGCAGCCCATAACCAAGCTTATCTGCTCAAATTGTCCAGACAGACTAATGAGGTCATCTTCTGTCATCTGAAAGGTCTTTTTCCTACATGACATGTTAGGTGTCCCTGAGGATAAGTAAAAAGTTCGTCAAAGCTTACAGCAGTTTAAATTCTTCTGTCATGCTGAAAAAATGTTTCCCGGTAACAGTTTGTCAGAGCTGGCCTTGATATCATATTGCAGAAACTCTGAAAAAAACCCACAGAATGAAAAAAAACGTGTAAGAAATGCAGTAATTCAAACTGAAACTTTAGAAGTCTCACTGGTCATCACAAAGCATACATGAAACCCATCTGCCAGTAGTTCATCATGATGTCCTCCAAGGTCTGGTTAATACAGCATAGCTTCATCAACCTGACTTCAATTTCTGAATATTTTCACTACTCCAAAGTTTAGCAAAAGAGTAAGCTCTATTAGCCTGAGCTTCAATTCCCTAGGAAAACAAAGACATTGAAATATTGGAGCATTATTGAAGATAGTGATGCAACTATATTAAACCAACACTAATTTCAAAATTGCCATTTAAAAATGTCTTATTACTTCAAACTTATTTTTGAAAACTGAAATAAAGAACTGTTTGCATAAAACCAAGAAACACAAACATACTCAAGATACTCCATTTCCAGCACCTCTCTAAGAAGCAGCTAGCAACCCCAAACACATGTTTTCATAGAATCACAGACTGATTGAGTTTGGAGAGGACCTTTAAAAACATAAAAACAAAATAGGTGCAATTTTTTCTGTGTCTCTTTAGAGATACCTTCTTTAAAAGTTACATATTTTTGTATGTGTTTTATATTCCTGTCTGAGTCATAACTTGATATGTCCTTCCTACTACAGGATAGCATCCATCAGCTGATTCTACCTGTGAAATGCACTGTCATTCCTGGTACCCCAGGGATTATTCTCCGTTTTCATTTGGAAATATGACATCAAGTATATGTATTTGAAAACATTTTTGAGATAAATGTTGGATTGTCTATATCCTGAACATATTCATCTAGCCTTTTAATATATGAAGTATATCTTCCCACCATACCCCACCACCATTACTCAGCTTTGCTTTTGTGCTGTAATACTCTTTCAACAACTCTTTTTTACTTTTTCCTTGAATTTGGGGTTTACTGGTGATAAAGGTCAGTCGATTCCAGACCTTTCTTTTTTTCCTTGTTGTCCAGAGGAACCTACATTGCAACTACCTCCTCCAGATGCTTTTTAGACTTTCTGTCATCCAGATGAATAATTTCTACGAGTCACAGAATCACAGATTTGCTGTGTCACAGAAAGGTAGTGGCTGGAAGGGACCTCTGGAGATCATCTAGTCCAACCCCCCTATTGAAGCAGGATACCCTAGGAAAGTTGCACAGGATGACATCCAGGTGGGTTTTTAATACCCCAGAGAAGGAGACTCCACAACATCTTTCAGCGGTCTGTTCTAGTGCTTTGTCTCTCTCAGTGAGCATTGCTGCCTCATGGAAAGCTTATTATCCACCAGGACTCTCAAGCCCTTCTCTGCTGCTCTGCTTCCCAGCAGGTCAACCCCTAACCTGTGCTGCTGCCTGGCATTATTATTCCCTAGGTGCAGAACCCTACACTTGCCCCTGTTCAATTTCATCTGGTTCCTCTCCACCCACCTCTCTAGCCCATCTACCAGCCTTCTGGCCACCCTTACCGTTCAGTATCATCATCAAACTTGCTGAGTCTGCCCCCTGTCCAGGTGATTGATGAGTGTATTGAACATGACTGGACCCAGTACTGTCCCCTGGGGCACACAACTGGCTACAGGCCTCCAACTGCACTCTACACCACTTAAAAGAACCCTCCGGGTTAAGCCATTTGGCCAGTTCTCAACCCACATCACCGTCCAGTCTTCTAACACACACTTCCTAAGCTTGCTTATGAGGATGTTGTGGGAGACAGTGTCAAAGCCTTTTTTACAAGATCTACTGCTTTGTCCTCATCCACCCAGCCAGTCATGTCATCATAGGAGGCAATCAGACTGGTTAGGCATGATTTCCCCTTGGTGGATGCATACTGATCACTAAGAGTATCTCAAATAATAACTGGTTGCTGCAGAACTGAAGGAGCAAAGTTTTATATGAACCTCTGTAGATCCCAGAGTTCAGGTGGAAATTTAACTTTATTCTAGCTGTGCAAAGAGTCTGATTCTACACTGATGTATTAATAAAAGGATAACTGGAACCTCTGAGTGGCAATTAAGCTGGCCACGTATAAGGTGAACCAGGCTACAGAAAGTGATCTACTTTACACGCTGCTCCACAAGGCCAACCATTATCTAGACAGTTTGCTGTTGCAGTCTTTAAAGTCTAAAAGATTGAATAATATTACTTTGAAGTACATTCGAGTTACAGTATCAGGCCTGATATAGATGTAAAAATGTCATTTTTATTTACATTTCAAAAAATACTGAATGAAAACAAAATAATGAGGGAAAAGATGAAAGTAGACTTTGCTGTCTTGCGCACAATCTCAACTATAGTGGTTTGGGGTTTTTTTTAAGTTATGGTATGTTTTTCAAAGTAACTAAGACCACAGAGGTTATAGCTGAAACACATGATTCATGTGAAATAATTGTCTATT
The DNA here is from genome assembly GCA_013399135.1 of Heliornis fulica. Classification (NCBI taxonomy): domain Eukaryota; kingdom Metazoa; phylum Chordata; class Aves; order Gruiformes; family Heliornithidae; genus Heliornis; species Heliornis fulica. The sequence goes on from VXBZ01002985.1 coordinate 329,436, forward strand.
TCATAATAATAACTAAAAACTCCTATGCATATTTTGCAAAATTACTTTAGCTATAGGAACATTAATTTCTGTTTTAATTTTTGTGGTTAAGATTATTTTCTAGGAGTATATTAAGAACTAGTTGAAGATAAGAAATAAGTTGAGTTTGGGGGAAAAACTGTTATCTTCAGTTTTCTTAATGTGCAAAAACCCCCCAAAAATAGCACCCCTCTTTTTCACAGCTGGCTCGTTATGATTCCTTTTGAATCTGCCTGGGAATAGAGTTACATTCTACAAGATCTCTGGAATGGCTCTGCATAATCTTTATCTCCCACTGTTCAGCTATTTAAATTCTCCTGAGACACACAAATGCATCTGTTTCACAAGAGAGTTGAACACACCAGCAGGAAAAACATACACTGACAGTAGCCAGCAAAAAGCATTCGACAACTGACCGATATCTATGAATCAGAGGTATCACTGCAAAAATCATGATGCTAGTTTAAATGCAATGCTCAGACTTTCAGGACAAGAAAACTTCTGGTCAGAGCCCCAGTGGGTTCTGTTAAGGAAGTTTTTGTTTGTCTCCATTTTCCAATTTTTTCAGATGTAAAACCACAACAGTTCCACCAGTGAAAAAGTATTTTTCTAGTGTACAGAAAGTTGTTTCTAAAGACCTCTTTCTAAAGTGTTTCCTGCCATCCCCCAGATTATTTTCAATATCCAACATAGTGTTTGTCATTCACCTCACCAACAGGATTGAGGGGAACACCACCTGAGCCCCTATGCCTATGACTACCACCCCCAGATCTCTGTGGTCACTTCTGATACCCTTCAAGTTGCCCAGGCAGTATCATTAGTGTTACATGGAAGAAAAGCAAAGGATAAAAGCCAAAGGGGTCTTGTCTCAACAGCATTCTGGTTCCAGGCCACCAGCAAGTACCACATTGACAAATTATTTCAGTAGAGGGGGAGCAGAAAGTGTTTTTTCATTACTATCATTCATGCCTTCTTATGATTTTGCATGACTCGGGGTTACTTGGCTCAGACACTTTTACTGAAAGGGCACAGCTCCACCTAATTTCTGAGGGCAGCAAATTTGGAGGCCATCTCTTCCAGCTTGAGGGACAGGTTCCAGGTACTCCTTTGCAGCCTAGAAATTGGAGGGTTACATCCATTATCAGAAGCTCCACCATCAGCTGCTCCATCACCTGCCTGGGAATTTGCCCTGTGGCACAAAAACTCTGTGCCTGAGACTGTTCAGGCTGGTTTGAAAACAAACAGGACCTGTCTGCATATGTGTTACCTGTACTTTGGATGTGGCTTTTATATGGATCTGAACCTAGCACAAACTGCAAGGAAGCTTGACCCTCGCTAATCAGAGGGAAATTTCAACAAAGACTTCAAGGTACCCTGGGTCAAGGGTATTTGACATTCTTGTTAGGAACTGCTAGATCTTCCTGATGCCCACACACTCCTCTTGCCTTGTCCTAATTTGGCAGCAGCAACGTTAGAGATATAAATGTTTAGAAGCTCCATCCTTGCCCTCACAATTGTTAATACCTTAAAATTATCTAAGACATCACTTTATGACTAAATCTCCTATTCTCAAGCACGTCACAAGAGTTTCTATAGTTTAAGATCCACTTTATCCATGCGATTACAAAGTGTGTGTGCTACTGCATGTAGCTGCTCTTGTTTGAATAAATTGTTATCAGCTTTTTCAACTTATTTTCAAGCTTTCTTTATGATCGACTCATGGTAACATCCTAGACCAATGAAAGATGACTACAGTTTTGCACGTATTTTAATAAAGTCATAATTTCAGTCTCCATTTTCTGTAATATTTCTGTTGCACAAAGATTCTATTTCTGCCTTATTTTTTAAAATATTTATAGATGAATAAAAACATATCAGGAATATCACTCATTAAACAAATAAAAAAATCAGTTAAGATTAGTGAATTCATTTGCCTGAGGACTGTAATTCTGGTTCCATGATACTGGAAAAGGGGGAGGAATATTCGCTATTGAGTAAATATTTCCAGCTAAACATGTCTCTTTTCTGAGAGACTGAAATAGTAAAATGACTGTAGTATTTGATGATCCATGTATTCCTGGGGTCTATATATATTATGTCAGAGTATCTGACTCAAGAATTTTCTTATCTGTTCAATAACAAGATGTTTTCAATTAACCTTTGAAATCATAAGATTAATTTCTGTGGTTTCATTAAATGGAACTTTAAAGCATGATTACTTAAAAGTATTCTCAGTGCTCAGAAATATTGTGAATGAATAATAACTCTTCTGCAAGTATGTGACTTTGGAAATAACTTCAAAGTTGCTTTCACAGCTCTGAGTGCTTCATAATAAATTAATACAAACACAACATTTTGGGAAAAACCTTTCTTGCAAGACATACATCATCCAAAAACTGCCAACAGGTAGACCAGCACATTATTTCAGTCCTTTAATTTAGTTTATATCAGGCTTTCCAAAATATTGTTAAAAGCTCTTGGTTTGATTTTGAAAGAGTCAACCAAAGATCCCATAACCAACCTTTTACTTACTCCTGAAGGGTAAGTTGTCAGTCTCACAGATCCACAAATCTAGGGCGAAATATCTCAACTTGGCAAATAAAATTGAAAAACTTACTTCCTTTTATGCCACAGATATAAGAGTTCTATCATGGTGTGGATCAGAAGAGTGCCATGGTCAGAAAAGGATGGAATATGCTTGGTTTGGCTACTCAAAACTCTGGAAGGATTTCAGTGTATTATTTTGCCTGACAGAAAACACTGGAGTTTCCAGAAGAGAATCTGAATGCTCTATGTAGATATTTAAAAGCAAATGCTTTGAAAGTGTTTTGGGCTTTGCTGTTGGTTGAGGTTTTTTGCTTCCAAGTAGTTGAAGACTATTTGGCTCAAGCTGTAAAGGAAAATAATGGCCGTACCTACCGAGAAGACATATAGGGCAGAAAGCTACATGCAAAGAAAAAGGATGGGAACAAATATGCTTTGAACTCTCTAAAGAAAAACCTAAATTTGACTTAGTTTTTGATACATATTTATTAGTAGAATTCCGGGACAACACTTACCTCTTTCATATGAACAGAATACCTAAACCTCCAAAATCTGTTTCTACAGGAAAACATTTTAGTTTATAACATCTACAAGGAAAATACTTTGTTTAAAAGTTATTTTCAATTATTTAGAAACCTCATTTGCCTTATGTATTATTCAGATAATCATCCCAAATTCTTACACAGAGGTCTATTTTGTAGTCACTGAGATGACTCTATCTTTGTGAATATAATGGATGCAGAAACAGGGACATGCTTCAATGTCAGTCTCTTCCAGTCATGTTCTGGAATGAACGAGTAGAATTTTTGCACATGTTCTGTAAGACAACAAGGATGAAAACTCTGTGTGTTCTCATATAGTACCATTGGGTTGCATTTGGGCAAAATGTAGTAAAGCCATGTGTTTTTTAGCTTCTGAGATGATTTTGAAGGGTCAGTTTCTGCACCACTGACAAAAAAGTTGCAGTTTGTTATATAGTTTCATGAATAAAAGCAATCTTTCTCTTTAATATTTTACGTGATGTCTGGTGCTGTACATTCTTCTTCATTTATGTCCCAATTGCTGTATTGAAGTGTGTCATTGATCAACAGTCATGACACTATAATTGCGGCTAAAGGGACAGTGGTGGTAGAGGGATTTCTTGTGCCTTAGGTAAGAGGCAGAAAAGCCAGTGTGCTGGGCAGAGCTGGCACCAAGCAGACATAGAGCAGTGCTGGCAGGAGCTCCCAGGACTCAGATGCATTCATGTGGCCTGCAGCAGTTTTCCTGGCAGCAGTTTAATTTAACCTCTCTAGGTGAAGTTTGGCTGGGTGCAGAAGTGAAAGGCACATGCTGAGGCGTCACTAGAAATCATTCTTCTTTGCTCTTTCATTTCAGGTCCACAAAGAAGGGCAAGCAGTGGTGTCTACTATCGTGCATTGAGCGCCTTACAAACACACAGAAGACAGAGCAGCTGATACAGTGGTAACACCTCACGTGCTTCCATACTACTCCCATAATTTTACCAAGTGACCTTTCCCTAACAATAAAATTGGAAGTCGAGTGTCCACAAGCGGTACACCTTGCTTTGGAGGAAAGACAAAGTGGAGTTCCTTAGAAAGCAAGAGATATGTGATACAAGATTACAGCAGTTAAGAAAATTTAAATCTGAGACAAATTACTTATCTGGCATAAAATGTCAGAGCTGCAGAAAAGCCAAAGGTTTTCTGTCAATTTGTACAGACAGGTTCACACACCTAAATAAAAACAAGAATGTATAGCTTTTTTATATATAATTTATATGTTTTAGAAGGCAAGATATAAATAAAGCATCATGTTAAATATACAAACATTTACGTTAAATATACAAAGTCTTAGTGGTGTAAAAAAGGTCTGCTCTGGAGCTGGCCATCAAAGAAAGCAGCAAATAGGTCATCTGAATCAAATTCCAAGCCACAGTCTTAACAATACTCTTTACAGCATCTAGTAAAGTGTGGGGTTTTTTCAAAATGGTGTATCAAAGGTTTCTTGGAAATCTGTAGCACTTCTTGTAGAGGAGAGCTATATTTCTGAATTTTGTGTGATCAATAGCTTGTTCATGATAACACTGATGCCTTGCAAGGGAAAAATGTGTGCTTTAATTTTACATACATAAACAAATACACTAATGCTAGGGTTGAGTGCAAAATTTCTTATGAAGTATTTTAAGTTGCAAAGATATTTTCAATATCTGAAAAGATAAAAACAAGAGCTCACAAAGATTTATTTATTTATTTTAGAAAGCAATAAAGGAAGGAATAAAGGAAGAAAGCAGAAGAAGGGAAGAAAAGGAAGGGAGAAACAGAAGGTGGGGGAGGGGAGAAAATGCCTGTAAAAATAGAAGATTCTAGTCTAAAACTTAGCTTCTAACTTCAGAAAAAAATATCCAACTGCTGTAAAAGCCTCTGGCTACTCTGAGATAGATCTCTCATGCTATTCAAACACTTCATGATAGTTCCAATTTGTATCTCAGTGAGAGGTGGTATGAGATTTTTATTTATGACTAGATGTTCCTTTCTCATGTTCTAAAAATATTTGTAATTTACCAATTACTATGGGATGTTATCACATCACAGTGATATGTGTTACAAAACATTGATTTGAGCTGACAAGTAATAGGTAGAGATGTTGAAACTAAAAATCATCTGCTGATAGCAAATATGTGTTTCTCCTAAATAACGCTGATGGTCATATTTTTTATTCTTGCGCAGATTTGCAAATTAGACTACAGACTAATACACTAATTGATCACATACTGGGGCCATGTACTTACTAGTGTATAATTACCCACATAGAATTATTAGGCATTAGAAAGAAGAATCAGAGAGGGGGAAAAAAAATGTGAAGCATCGTAAAATGAAGCATTTTAATTTAGATCAAAATTCTAATTCTTTTCCATTACACAAATTTGTGTTCTGCATAATATATCAATTATTGAAAAGGAGACGGCGACCTGTCAAGTGAAATGAGAGAGAAAATAAGTTATTGCCTCTTCTATACCTTATGTATAGAAGTTCATCCTTATGCTCCTATAATCAACTCCTGGCTCATCTCATTTAGCACCTGAAAATCTTCAAGAATTCCAGGGAAAACCAGAAGCTGGCGCTGTGTGTTAAAGAGAATATGATAATGTTTTCTATATGTATGAGGTATAATGGAAGAAGGTTCCTGTTAGCCTCCATACCAGCTAAAGATATGCACATTTTGTGTGCACTTGCAGAGCTAAAACAGATTGAGAAGTTCTTCTCTGTAGCTGGCAAAGCCAAGGCAAATACTTCCAGCCCTTCTCCTTAAACTTTATCATCCTCTTAACCTCATCCACAAAGGATGCCACAGATGGCTGGTGGGTGAGAAATGAAGAATCACCAACACTTCTGGCTGTGTTACTACCCAGCAACATCAGGTGTGCACTGAAGATCTTGTAAAGCATCACCTAGAATCTGTTTTTTGCCGCTGGTGAATACAGAACATGGTCAGATAGCACCCCTGGATCACCAACATTAGGACTCTCTTAGGATGTTTTGTGTGGGTATTCTCCATCTGTTTCAGCTATCGCTGCTGTCAATTGGCAATAAGCAGCCAAACTGTACCAGCAAGTTGCACAGGGCATTCTTCAACTCCCACCATTGTACAATTGCTCTACAACATGTGACAAGGTATTCTGAAGCGTAACATCTGTCCTACTGAAATAGGCTCTCATTTTCTTTCCCGTATCAGAGGTTGGGTTTGGGGGTTTTTTGTTTGGTTTTGATGTTATGGTTTGTTTCTTTCTAACTGTTATTTAACAAGATGCTAAAAAATAATAAAAATCTTTGGAAAATGCAGCAGTAGTCAATTAATATTTAAATAAACCCATTGTACTTACGGAAGCCTTTGTGCATTTCTGAAGCGTTTTCTCACTGTAATAGCTGCCAGCATACAACACCGTGTTTTGCATTATTTCTCCACAATTACCACTCCATTCCAGGACAATGATATTAAAATCCCTGATAGCTGCTGTTATCCTGAATATAATTTAGTATACTCATCCCCTTTTGTGACTTGTGTTTTAGGGAAAAAAAGAAAACAAACCACAAACTAATACCTGCTTCTAGCTTTATTTCTTCACAATAAATCTGTGTTGTTTAGGGGAGGTATAGATGTTGAAGAGTTCTTTTTAGTCCAATAGACCTGAGTGCCAAGATTAAGAACCTGGAGGAAGCAGGTACTCAAGGCAAACATGCTTCCACACATTCTCATTTGAGAGCTGTAAATGCTGCTCTGGTTTTGGTAAATGGAATGAAAAAAAGTGCTAACGACAAAAATACACAATGACAATAGTCAGAAGACATGCAGCTATGCAGCTGTCAAAGAACTAAAAACAGGACAGTTCCACAGTCTCATAGTTGGGAATGAGATCTATTATTATTATTATTATTATTATTATTATTATTATTATTACTATTTATTCTTGTCTTTTGTTGTCTCAGAACTTTGACTTGAGATCCATCTTCCCAGTCATCTTAACTGGGATTTGTACATTGTATGTTCCTCATGAGACTTTGTTGCTGGATTCATATCTTTAATTCAATAAATCAGAGCTGGCATGAGGCAATTTTAGCATTATCACCCTTCAGGAGTGCATTTGCAGTTTTTTATCACAGCTGGCAATGGCTCTTATCAGATATTTCGGTCATTACACCGAAGGATTAAAGTGAAAGAATGTATTTCCTATTCCATTTGTATACTTGAGCCTCTTTTCTCCAGGGTATCAAATCAAATTAAAGTGGATATAAAATGAATGTCTTTTGTATGCAATAATCTGTGTGTCAAGCCAACTGGTCTATAGAATCACAGCACTGATTACTCCCTTTCATCCTCAAATACTCATTTGTGCAATTTCCCAACCAAACTCCCAGCTGGAAAAGCATTACTGACTTTTAGAATTTTGATTCATAATGCTAACAGTGATCTTCTATCTACAGAATTTACATTAAGAAAGCCTGTAAGGACTTGTGTTTTAAGTTACAGTGATCACACATCCCAAAGATAGAGGTCCCAAAATGAAAAATTTTGAAGAGGATAAACTGTAGACTTTCTTACCATCAAATCACTGTGAGACCCAGCAAATACATTGTTTTGCCCATGGCAGAATCAACCAAGTATGCAATTTTTTGAGAAATATTTTTAAGCTTCTTCTTAAAGACCCTCAATGTGGGAGATGCTACAGTCTCCTCATACATAGTTGTGCTTTAGTATCTAGCATTAGATAATTATGCTACATAATTATGCTTAGCTGAATTTCCTTTCCCATTGTGTAGTTTAGAAATTTTAGAAGACTAAGGAACAGCTTTTCATGCCCGCAAAGAATATTATCAGATCACCTTTATTCAATTTGCTCTTACATATGCTCAGCTGCTATTTTGTTCATTCTTTCTCCATGGGTCTTTTAATGACATATGCCAAGATCCAACAGGTTAAAGAAAAATTCATTTATAGTAGCAATCACTTTGAAAAATCATTTGAACTTCTGTCTCGAGAAGAAATTCAAGGCTTCTAAAAGGCTCTCTTTACCTGTGTTTGTACAATAATCCTGTGTAGTTACCTTGGAGCCTGGCAAGCAAAAGACTGGGATGTATTCTTAGCTTCCTGCCCAAGAAATTCTTCTTATCGTTAACTTTCTGCCGAAGATCACATTATAAATAGAGGCAGCATACAAAGATAAGATAAATCCTGTGACCTATACCTATTTATATAACTAAGATACATAAACAATGGAGGTACCAGTTGAAGTATAGACCTGTTGTGTTCTCATTGATGATAGAATGAATTTTGCTGACAGGGTTTTTCAGACTTAAATAGCTAAGACAAAAAAAAATATGTTTCTAAGACAGTGTTACATAGGGTGACAGTGAAAGAGTTTCCAAAGATAGTGTTTCATATCCTTACCTTAAAAGCTCCATAGAGAACCATTCAGAATGATACTGTGGAATAATTTTAGACCACTCAGACATTTATGTCCTTGATTTCACATGACCAATGTATGACTAACAATTACAGGTTCAGAAGTTATACATGTCAGTGTTTACTTGGTCTTTCTAACAAAATAACTCACCTCAAGCCAGCTCACTAATTTCACTAATTAGCATTTGGTCACACAGGAAAAGTACAATGTACTTGGAAGTACATCTGTCTTTCAGAACAGATGCTGATACTTGAAACAGAGTTGGTACACAGTGAAACATGCATCACAGAAATAAACTTCTATGCTTTTCTTCATTTTACCTTGGTGTCATTTGTTGTTGTGACTGACATTGTGTGGTTTTAAGGCACTATAAAACCTAGTTCCTGTCATCTAAAATTTTGCAAGTTGACAGTCATTTATCTAAGTGTTCATAAATAATGATTAATTAATGCACAGCTACAGGAAAAGCCCTTTTGAAATTCACAAAACATCCCGCACAACATATAGTGGATTAATTGTAATTATCATTTACAATAAGCACTGCATTAAATCCTAATTGTGGGTGAGCTCGACAGTTCTGTGATCAGCAAAGCAATATGGAGTTATTGCTACTTGGTTTGTTTTTCTTTATTACATAACAATTATGATACCTGACCTTTTGCAAACCCAGTCCCCACAAAGTGGCTCAGAGTTTGCATACAGTATTGCCCAGTCTCAGAGGAGCAAAACTAAAGAGAGAGACCTACAGTTCCTGCTGTTATGTTTACCAATTTAAAAAAAAAACAATACGATCACAATAACATATTATATTGCCAATATTCCTGCTGTGGATTAAAAAAAAGAAGAAGAAATTGTTTATAAAAAAGACACATAGAACTGCACTTTATTGTAGGAAATATTCCTATTTCATCTGCATATTAGCAGTACTGCACTCATCAGAAAGATTTTTAATGGAAAGACAAATGAGTGAAATTAATTCAAAATGCTCTTCATTTTGGTATAAGTGAACAGTGAAGAACTGAATACAAATACTATGGAACCATCTGATTATTTCTGTGTTTAACATACAAAAAATGTGCATTACAGAAAGTAGACTTGCATTCCTTTGTAGCAAGTCTATGAATGTCTGAATCAAGGCTAAAAAGAGATTAAATAATTTTTAAAAGGACAGGACATTAAAAAGCTTTACAGAACATTAAATACTTAGAATTCATTGCCACCTTAAGTCATACAGTTGTTAAGTGCTGGGTGAGTTGCATCTACCTTGAGTTCAGGGAGTTATTTACATGAAGAGCACAGCGAGGCATGACTCCACATCACTTATGGTGTTAAGTGTGGTCATGTGCATAGCTGCACTGCACACGCAGTGCCCCAAAATCTGAGCACCTTCAGAGCCTTGCCTGCAGCAATGTGCAATTTTAGAGCAGTTACAGCATCAGCTCCTCTAGAATTATTGATTCATTCATTTCACACTGAGAATCTCCATGGCAGAAGTGTCGCTTTTAGTGGGGTTGCAATGCTATGAGTTATAAATAAGAGCAGAAGATGAAACAATCACAGTGCTGATTGACAAAAGTCTACTCAAATTCTTTGATTTTTCCAGTTTCTTTCTAATTATGCTGCATGCTTTCTATAAGTAACAATATTATATAAATAAATATCTGTGAGCTCCCAGAACCAGGGTGGTTAGAATAAGTTTCTAATATAAATCCAAAGAATTGGCTTCTGCTTTGAGTCTCACTGCTGTTAATTCGGAGTAACTCTGTCGGTCAGGGGTGTCTCTCTGGACCTGCAGCAGTCCAACAGAAAACTATTAATGCTCTTATGGCAGGAAAACAGACACTGTTTTCTCTTCTCTGACTCCGAGAAAGCAACATGCACAAGTTCTCCCCAGATATTGACATAATCTTTTTTTGAATTATCTTCGAACATTACGTGAACATTTTTCTATTCAGCTTAATGACAGAATAAACACTATTAAATTCTGCTTTGCCTCTAAATGCACACACAGAGAAAAAAAAAACCAAACAAACAAAACTAAAACAGAGCCGTTGCTCTGAACAGAACTAGAGACAATATCACCTTCCTTCTGTGAGAGCACATTATCAGGGCTATGCTATAAAAACAGACCTATGGGAATTAAGAGAGATATGGAGATATGAAGAGAAACATTCAGATAAGACATATTTATTCATTACTTCATATGAATGTGGTATTGTTCTGTTCCATTGGAACTTAACTGTCAGAGGGTATATTTTCATTCATATCATGGGTTCTATTTGCCTTGCTTTTATTTAATGAGATCTGCTGCTAGTACTTTCCTTGCTCTTTCCTTATTAAATGTCTTCTTTTATCTGTGAAAAACCGAGAATTAAAGTGATTCCAAATTTTTAGGATATGAAAAAATACTTGGTTAATTTGCTATTTAATTTGGCTTTTTTTTTAATAGTCTGACACAGAATTTGCTAATGTTAACAGAGTGGCCCTCACAATATTAATAGGCCTGAGAAAACTTTACTCATTTAAATTTGAGTTATTTTTTTCTGATTTTTTTAAAGCTTCCATGATTTTTCTCCAAAGTTCACGTACGAGTGAAAAATCGGCACATTCCAGGTGAGAACACATTGATTGGATCTTTTGACATTTATATCAGAGTATATCAGAGAGGAGCAATAAAGAGAAACCTGTGCACTGAACATAACCTGCCCCATCCATCCCTCCAGCCTTTGAGGGAGTGGGGAGGGGAATGGGAAGTGAAAGAGTGAAGTTAACCTGGGAAAGAAGGTGTGCTGGTTTAGAGGTGAACCGGCAGGAGAAATGGACCCACCACAAGAGAGATTATAAGTCAGAGTTACAATTTAATGAAAGATATTACCATACAAACACTGACACAAAGAGAACAACCTGCTTTCAACTCACCAAAACCCAGCAGTAAACCCAGTGTCCCAGGGCACAAGCCCAAAGGGGTTTGTTAGCCCCGGTGCTGAGATCCACGTGGCTCTCCCAAGTCCAAAGCAAAAAGAAGTGAAGAGTCCGTTGCTGCAGATGACGTCTGTGGCCCGGCCAGAAGCGATGGTTGTAGTCCGGTCGAGAGAGATGGCTTTCTCCTGTCGAGGTTCCGCTGCTCCTCCAGATCCAACGAACAGAGCCTTAAGGTCTTCTGAGCCCTGTTTGTATATCCTCAGGGAGCACCCAGTCCCTCCCCCAGGGCGGGGACTCACACAATGGGTAATTAACTGTGAGTCATGGGGTATGGTTGGACCATTGATGGCCCATTAGCACCCACGCCCCCTCAGGCTGAGTGTGAAGGTGCTAACGACTTCCTGGACAACTGTTGCAAATGGTCCATTATTCTTGAGGAAGGAATAGAGGGTGTAGAATACACAGCCTTGATTATCCCCATACAGTGATAACCGGTGTCTCTTGCTGAACTAGGACAGAAGGGTGGGAAGATGTTGCTTTAATGCTTCTCTTTGTTCCTCACAACCCAAATTATTTTATCTGTCAGTAAATTAGATTAATTTTCCAAATTCTAGTCTATTTTGCTCATGACAGTAATTTGTAAGCAATCTCTATGTCTTCATTTTGATCCATGAGCTTCCTCATGTGATTTTCAGCCCTTGTCCTGCTAAAGAAAGAGGGAAGGAGCAGCTGGATGGGCTGTCTCTAGACAAAATAAAACCTTTCCTTTGTATGAGGTGACGCTAAGGGACAGGAGCGGGTTCAGCCTGGGGCAGAGGCAAGTTTGGCTGGTGAGGGAAGGAATCCTGGTAGCAGCCCCCAAGCACCTGATGGCACATCTGTGCCTTTCTGTATATTGTAAATGTATTGGAAAGAAGCCATAAATCCTTTGAGAAATATACATGGTTAGTGGAACTAACACTTCAATATGTTTCCATATGTATCAACCAGGTACTTCAGAATTCAGATAAAGTTTTCAGTTAGAAAATCTTTCAACAGTTTTCAAGTTGGGTTTTTTTTTGATCTCATGTGACCTCTGTCACATCATTCCATCTCAGCTGCAGTTAAAAGCATCCAAAATAGTGAGCTAAAATAAACCTTTCTCCTCCTGCAGTACGCCAAGTGACACCAAGAGCACACTTCACTGAATCTTATCTCCACAATTCAGGAAATGTTGTCTTGAGCAATTAAACAAATTTTAATAATTTCTAGATTGCATACCTAAACCAGCAGCACTTATTTGAAATTACAGGAAACAGATGAACCTAAGAAAAGCATATATTTTTTTGCAACTTTTTTCTCTTACAAAGTTTTGGCCATCCCTTTGCTTTTGGACACTGTCAGTGCACAGTGCACTGTTGTAATTCCCTTCACAAGGCAAATAAGCAGCAATTTACTCTCTTGGGAAATGTAAGCATTTATCTGAAAAAATAAATCTCTAAAACTGCAATTTGATATAAAATGAGATGGATGAGAAAAATCTTCTGGTTGCATTTTATTGGCTTACTTTTTTTGTTCTAAAGATATAGGAGATTTTTTTCTCTGGTTTATCCTTCAGCTGAGAGTATTTAAACTAAAAACACTATCAGAAAATTTATAATAATACAAGTTCAACTAAGTAAATAGAATATCTTACAAGCTACAGATCTAGTAAATTTAGATGTGCATTCAAACCCCCTATTCATCATTTATTTAATTTACTTCTAATTGCTATGAGATTGTAGCCAACATTTTTTTCTCTTACTACTACATTAAGAAGGTGAGATTATTGACCAGCAAATACTGAGAGCTTTCCTCTAGTTCTTTCAGTATGGTTTGTTTAAACTATGTGATAGCGATTTTCAGACAAGTAGCCTCAACTACTTTGAATATGACGTTCAATATGACTTCGAGACGTTCAAGGCCAGGTTGGATGAGGCCCTGAGCAACCTGATCTAGTTGGGGGCGTTCCTGCTTCTTGCAGGGGGGTTGGACTAGATGACCTCTGGGAGTCCCTTCCAACTCTAACCATTCTATGATTCTATGATTCTATGATTCTATGATTCTATGATTCTAGATTCTATGAGTTTTGGCTTTGCATTTTTTTCAGCTGTTCTGATTCTAAGCAAGTCAATCTCCATAACAGTTGGTTAAAGATTCAGAAATATTTTGAGCATTACTTTAGCTCTCAGTTTTTTTATATTTGAAGAAACAAAGTGACTATTGTTACAAAAACCGTTCCCTCAGGTAAGGAAAACTTCAAGTTTTCCCCATCATTGCAAGACACTTCGATTTAGACTGAAAGTATTCAGGAGTATTAAAGTCAAAATCCCATCAACAAAATACTCTAATTTGAAGTTTAGGCATACAGATTTCATAAATTGCACTGAGGATAAAGATCAGACTTTATTTTGTGGAAGATTGGTACTCCAACTGAATTTTTATCATTTTCCTATGTGAAAGCCAAACAGAACATTTGCATCAGCCAGGTAGTGAGTCAGAAAAAAAAGGATACTCCATGACAAAATACATTTGAATTTTAGTGAAATTAATTCCCAAGGTCTTCTGTGTTGGTAGCAGCTATCCATTTCCCTTAATTAACACAATATGTCCAGATTTCTCAGATGTCCCATGTGTAGGGAAATCATTCCTACTAATCAATTTTTAAATAGCTATAGGCTTCTTTAGTCTACAATTAGTTTCCAATTACCAAAATAGTTTGATAGATTTTCAAGATGTGTACAAATTATTTTCATATAAATTTTTATTAAAATCATGAATCTTTAATATTATGCTCTGTCACTGATCACCCTGATGTTTGATTGTCTTCCACATAAGTAATCATTTGAGAAGGATAAAATTTCCTATAGTAAATATATTAAAGACGTTACTTAACCTTGTAAACATATTTTCTTTAATCTGAATTCATAATTTGTGATTGTCTTTCTATCATTCCTTTTACTTAGCTCTTTGTCGCAAGCTCCGCTGCTTAGAGCTTGGATATATCCTACATAGTTACTCACCTTTCATCTAATTAATGGAAATACGTTTTAAGACCATGAGCAGGAAAATGGCTTTAAAATACCAGTGTGTGCAAAATTTTTACTAGCTTCTTTGTTTCCTGTTTTGTGGAATAATATATCAGAACAGATGAATTTTTTTTAATAGTTCCTTTTCCAAGACTGTTACTTAAATTTTACTTCCGCAAAAAGAATTAAACTAAAGCCCAATATTGTAGATGAGTCTGTGAACCACAGTCTGTATAGTTAACCAAACTGGGAAAGAGGATGACATTTGTCTCACACATTTATTTCCTATTAAATTTTTCCAAGCCCCTGCTTAGTACACCTGATGAGAGCAGAGTATGAAGTCAATGAGTCTGCTTAGGTACAGCACAGTCCTTTTTGAGCAGAAGTGCCATCAAGGACCATTTCACTGTCATCATTGCTATTAAATACATAAATTACAATAATTCAATATTGTAAATTGCAGCAATCAATCTTGCAAGAGGAAAAGAATAAGTATCCTTAGATGGAATGAAAGTTTTAAGTTAATGTGCCATTTTAATATCAACTCCCATTCACATTGATTTTCTGCCTCACTGCCATAGAAATGGAATCTGCCAAGATATGCTTTTTCAGACCAGCTGTCTCATTGCATATAAACACATGTTCTGTCAAAAAGCCGAATTTTGCTGAGCCCACTCAAACATGCATTTCAGATGTGGTCCTAGAATTGCCATGGTCCAAGTTGTTTAACAGAAGAGCAGGTGACAGTGAGGTTATTTCTTTGTGATTTCCTGTAAAAAGAAATTACTTATGTCAAACAGTAGTTCCACACTGATACTGTGGGTATTTGCTTTGAATCTGTGTACCCAAAAAAAGGTCTCTCACTACGAGATGGACCATGCCAGCAAAAACCACAAGATTAACCACCCAGGAGCAATGTAGAGTAGAAGGAGATAAAGCACTGTGATGGCCTATAGACCACCTACCTCTATTTTAATCTGCTAATGTGGGAACCTCAGAAGTCGGTTTGGGTGGCAGTGCAGGTAGCTGATGATTCTGATCTATTGTAAGTAAATAAGTAATCATTTCACAAAAGAAAACACTTAAATTCAAACAGAAACTCTCAGAGTTATGTGAAACTCTATTTGTACAATTCAGATTCCCATTCTTGACAGGCAAATGTGTCCTACAGTCCACAGGATTAAATTGTATAAAGATTATGTATATAGTTAAATTCCGGTTATCAATCATGTAGATCAGAATTTTCCAAGATGGAATTATTGTAAAACGTACATCTCAGAGTGATAAAGCCACAACTTTTTGAATGTGCCACCCAAAGATCATCATATAGACTGACAATTTTTTTAGTTGAGTTCAGAATTACTTTAGTTGCACCTGAATGTTCTTACAGGCTGTAGATAATTTTTAGCAGATCTTTTTTCATACCAGTAAGTTTTCTGCCCTAGAACATATGAGCACATCTACTCACAATGTTATTTCCCATGTTGCCTTACAACTCACTGTCAGTGACATATCCTATTCCAGCAAAAGTTCTCTCTACAGATAGGATAATTGTGATTTGCATTTACTTTTAAGACATATATGTATTTTGGGTGGTTTATAGCTGTCTATAAAAATTTACAGGGTAATAAACTTGCTATAAAGTTTCACTGCTCACTTAGTAATAATATTAATAACTGAGATCATTAATAGGGCAGGAAGCCAAAGAAAATTATTCTTCTAGTTGTTGCAATAATTTGGTTAATTAGATTTTCTTTGCTTTACTTAATTTTTTTCCCTAAAAATATTTTCTCTCTGGTTAAATTATATAGATTTGTGATAGTAAGAACAGAAAAAATGTATTTACCATTAATGATTCATATTCAGTGTTAATGAAAATATATTTTATTTTACGTCAAAAATAAAACACGTTACTCTGTACCTTCATGACCTTATAAGTATTTTGTTTAAAATATTCAACTGAACGAAGAGCAGTCTCTTTTCTCCCACTTTATTGTTAATATGTGCTTAACCTAGTAATGAATAAATCTTTTTTTAATGGAAGAACCAAAAAAAATAGCATTTATCAACTTGCATTTTACTACATTTTATATTTAAGAGTGTAGTGATCATAGTACAAAACACATCATCAGTACAATAATACATCTCTTTTTTTGATTTTGGGCTAGTCTAACACCCAGAGCACAGTGTTGGCAGTATTACTTGCTTATAGTACATTTATTTTCATTCTTTAAAATCCCACTAATTTACAAATAAACAAGTTTAAATAATAAAAATCAGGTAATATTTGCTGTTTTCTAATGAATATTTTTGCTTCGCAGTGTAGCAATAGTATTATTTTATTGAAAAGCATGATCTCAGAAATTTAAAGAGATCTTCAAGAGTTTTTGAAATTAAAAATAAATAAATTAATTTTAAGCTCTTTTAATGTGGCTTTCTTTGTTGGTTGTAAAATGGAAAAAAAAACTTGGTGTAAAAATATTTAATATATACAATAATAAATCTCAGTAAATCCATAAATAAAATGTCTGTTGCAGTTACCTGTAATAGCAGATAGGAGCTGATGATGATGATTAAAGCTTCTTAGTCTGGTATTCTTAGCTTTTCTATTGGAAATGTTTATCATATTTTATTACTTTTTTTTTCCCCCTCAATTAAATATAGCCAGGTTTGGGGATATGAATAAAACGTTTTTTACATTATTAAATTTGCAAAATAATGCGTTAAAAAATTGCAATAAAATGTTTATTCTTTTTCTAAATACTTTTTACAAACCAGGTTGGCCAAACTAGGTTAACATAATAAATAAATAAACTATTTCCATGAGGCAAAAATTTGCAATTGTATAGCAGACTTCAATCTATAGATTTCTACAATGCACTAGCTGGGATTGTTCTAAGCATTTTTCTACCTTTACTGTGAATCCAGAATTAGGTTCAGATTGCATGAATCAAATTCACAATGAAAGATGAGTCCTGGTTTTCATGTTTTATTAGTGAATCAAGCTTAAATCTCTAGAGTAATTCAAGAAGTGCAACGTAAAAGCCAAGTGTCTGCATAAAATAATCGCTTCACTTCTATTTCAACTGTGGCTAAATATCTCCTGTTCCCCCTGAAAGCGTACATTAAACACCATCACCAATATTGCAAAAACTGTCATACAGGTGTCATTTTGAGAGAGCAACAGGTCTCTGCCAAAAGTGTGAGGCTTTAGGGAGAGAAGGATATAGGAAAGGCTGAAATGTTCACCCTGGAGATGAGAAGGCCTTATAGCGGCCTTCCAGTACCTGAAGGGGCCTATAAAAAAGCTAGGGAGGGACATTTTAGAAGGGCATGTAGTGATAGGACAAGGAGGAATGGTTTTAAATTGGAAGAGAGTAGATTTAGATTGGGTATTAGGAGGATGTTTTTCATTATGAGGGTGCTGAGGCCTTGAACAGGCTGCCCAGGGAAGAGGTGGCTGCCTCCTCCTTGGAGGTGTTCAAGGACAGGTTGGACGGGGCCTTGAGCAGCCGTGAGAGGTGTCCCTTCCCCATGGCATGGGGGGTTGGAACTTGATGATCTTTAAGGTTCCTTCCAGCTCTAATCATTCCATGATTCTATGAAAAGACATGCAGCTACCCAGTTGCTCAGGCCAGTCTTGTGGCGTGCTTGTGCTGAGTTTGTGAGGTTGTTGCTGCCATTGGCCATGTGCTGTGCAGAATATTAACATGTGGATAACTGAGCCTGACATGTTTTTGTAACCTTGCTAAGAAGCCCATTGGAAACCCAACCTTATCTGTGGATTTTTCTATCACATTTCACATACAGAACCAATTCCTAAGGAAGACAGGGCAAGATGAATTTTCTGCAATGACTTTTTAAAATGTGTTAATAGATGGGATTTTATTGTATGACATACAGTTGTTTCTTCACTTTTTATAAGAAACGTGATTTTCTGCCATGTTTCCATCTGGCAACTATGGCTGCACCTTAACTAGCAAAAGCCTTTGACTGGGAATATTGCTAGCTCAGGCTACCTGGGAAAGAATGTCTCACCACTATACTAGTGGAATTAGTTAGTCCTGGATTCACATGCCTGTATTCACAGTGCTAATTTCAACTGGGCCTTGCATGATGCAAACCTGTGAGTAGCACCAGGAAACTGCCACATAAAACATGGGCAACAAAAACATGCCAGGCAACTTTTGCACAAGACAATAGTATTAGAAATTTGGTTTCAGTACCCAAGAACATTCTGGGAACACCTGAGTTTCCTCATATAGAAATCCACATAGCTGTAAAGTCTAACATAGACCCCCTTATGGATAATTTATAGGTTAAAAAAATAATTGTAAAGTACTTTGAAATCTGCATGTCCATATGGAAAATACTTGAAGTGACAATTCCAAGGTCCTGCCTTATGTTTTACACTGAGAATATAGGTATAGGAATAACTTTTTTAAAAAAAATTATTCATAAAAAAGATGCAATGAAATGATTTCTTAATCACTTAATCCCTTTGACAAGAATTTTCCTTGGACAAGAAGAACATTTTTGCCTATCAAAACTCAGGTTAGCTTTGGCAATAATTTTCAAATCTCATTAAAAACTTCTAATTATTCTCCTGTTTTAAAATGCTTTTCCTCAGTGGAGAAAATATATAGGGAATGTATGTTGAGAGTAATATATAAACAATTTCCTGATTATTGTGGAGGTGTAGAGTTCACCCTACAGTTTACCATGCTAGAAAAGAGAATTATACTCATGGGTGTGCGCAAAGATTGCACAATAGAAAGCATAGAGTAGAAGTACAATAAGCTGCTTTCCAGCCATTTTACTGTAAATTATCTCCCATCTATGATATAGGTTTAGATCATAGGTTGTTTCATTATTCCATATGGAAAATCTATCAATCAGTCACCTTTGCATGACTCTGTTAGAAAACACTACAGAAAAGAGAATATAAAGGCAAATGTATGGTATTCACTGACTGATTTGTTTGCGCTCTCTCATTCTGCCTGGATCAGATAATTTGCTGATAAGTGTGACTGAATAAGTGACTGAAACATGTTAATATATGTGATGCATATGTGCACATGAAGATGTGCACTCCTCTCTGTGTAATGACATACCATGCAAGGTATAGCTTTTGTATAAAAAAACCCCTTTGCAATTGTCATCAAAATGAAATTCTGGACCCTCATGTCTCTCAGTTAAGTACCAGTAAAAAATAGACATCTCACCCGATGGAATCAACAAAGGAAAAATACCACCACACCCACAAAATGACCATCATCCTCTTTTATAGCAAAAAAAATCCAAGCAAGAGAAAGTTGACATCTCTGTGGAATTTGCTTTGTTTATACCAAGGTGAAGCCGGTTTGAAATCTTACACCAGGGAGCAGAAAGGAGATGAAAGATGTGTCCCTCCTGTCATCCTCTTCAGATTATGGAACTTAGAAAAAAAACACTACACTTGTTTTCTTACAATCTTTTAATTATTTAACATTATTGACAAGCTGTTCTTTGTAAAGAAAAAATGGTAGTTTTAAATCTTTGATCCTGCTGAATTTATATGTTGATAAACAGCACTAAGATGTGTTTTCTACCAGGCAAACATAGTATTTAAAATCTCTTTCTGTAGTGTGCTTCTTGAGTAAAACTGTGGAGGAAGAAGATTGGGTTTGTGCCTTCTCTTTTCCACCTAGGGGTCAAAACAACAGTTTTAAGGGTTTTAAAGACTTTGGTCAGAACAAAGTAAGTTAGTGGAACTTTTGAAGCTGTATCAATGGCATTTGACATGAAGAGAAAGTTTTATTGGAAAAAAAAAACCCAACCCACTAAAATCAATAAAAAAGAAATAAAAATGTGGAAAACAAAGTGAAATCCACAGATCAGAGATAACTGAAGAAAATGGTTTCTAACACAATCAAATGCAGATCGGAAAGAAAAAAAGAAAGCATATAAAGAAAATTTAAAAATACATCAGAAGACATAGAACAGTGACCTAGAAGAATGGTTCCAGGAAGAATATGACATAATATAAATATCTGAAAACAGACAGCAAATCTTTCTCACCTGGACTCATTCTGGCTATAAAAAATATAATAAACTCGTTTGTATAATGAGTTTGGAAAAGGCAGATGACATCTTTTCTTTTCAGAAACAAAATATGGGTTATTGTTTTTTCTTGTCAAGTTTGGAAGATGGACAGATATGTATGTGGCTTTTCAGTGAAATGTAAATTTGCTATTTGTATGCATAAATTATCACATGTATCATCAACATCTGTAAAAGCTTTACTATTTCAGATTTTAATGTGTAAAGACATCTTAAGGCTAGTTGTATTCTCTAATTCTTCTCTAGATCCACCTGGAGTGTCTTTGGAACATCTTCATTTACTTAACGAAATTCTTTCTTGAAAGATCTGACTCAATTTGTCATCCATGACAATTTCCTGCAGATGTTAACTCAAATGATTTGATGGGAAACACCTTTAAAAATGTGACAGTGCCTCCATTATTAGTATGTATTTAAGGATCATGCTAAACTCACAAAGACATGCAGAGAAAATGATGAAAATTCAGGCAGATATTGCTGTCTCTATAAATTCCTTGAAGTGTTGTCTTTCCTCTTATTGCAGAATGTCAGCTGCTAACTGCACCAGAAGTTCAAGCTAGCAAAACTGTCAAGAGTTTGGATTGGATGAGTACAACAAAATTCCTGTGATATCAGTCAAGTTAAACCTTGGTAGAGCAGCACTTGAGGGGCATTCCTAAGGTGAGAGGAGGAACAAATTGATTATACAATTCTTCTACTACTGCCCTGTGAAACACAAAACACAGCACATAATCAATATAAAAACGATCTCCTCTTTTGTTTCCATTTCCTAAGACTTGCCATCTTCTTCTGCAGAGGAGTACATAGACAGACATGGGAAATTATGCACTGATGCTTCCTAGTTCTGTATGGTTGGGACTGTACTCACCCCCTATGGGTTTTCATATGGGCCAGCAAGTGCAGTTATATGTTATGGACTCAGTACTGCCCATAGGAGCTGTGGTCATTTGCTCTCATTCAGATATGTCAGCATCATTCTTTTCCATGTAGTAAAGCCTACAGGCTTTTAGTAACTGGCAATACTGAGTACAGTGCAATAGAGGATTCTTCAACAGTCCCGTACTTCTATTCAATCCCACATTATCTCACCTACAATATAAATAGGAAATATTTTAAATGATGATAAGAGGTATATCAACCTCTACTAAGTATTGTCTATCTTTAATGTTTTTCTCTAAGAAAAACTGAAAAATAAGCACCATAAATCAAAATATTCTGATGCCAGAGGGTAATATGTGTATCATATATTACATATAGGTTAAGCGCATACAGATTTGTAATATTATACTTGGACAAAAGTTAATATAATATCCCAGTAAGCACAACAACCAATAAGATACTGTGATAAGAGACAAAATAGGAAGCAGCTTAATTTATAAGCAGTAATTTCTTTCAAATTGCATTCTAACTCCACATACGTTTTCCAAAATATATTTTTAAAAGTGAGGAATTTGATAAATATTTTTATTTGAGTCAAAACACTACAAATGTTGAATATCTTTTTTCCTGTGTCTGTAATTTATATGTAAGACAAATACTGTATCTGTTTTCCTTTAAAAAGCTTATGTGAAATATATAGGAGCATTTGAATTCTAAACCGACTTCGAATCTGTAGGCTAGAGAATGTAATCCCTTTATCCAATAACTCTCTCACACCAAGCAGCAAATATCCATCATTCCTTGTGCTTAAAAACAACAGATGTTTTAAATCCCTGCGGCAAGAGTTTAAATTTCCAAATGAGAACTAAAAATAAAGGCAAAACAATACACTTGGAGGATTTAAATTATACATAAAACACAAAGCCAAGGCTCATGGTCATGCAGACTAAACAAAGTCCCTTTACATTCTGTTGCCTGTAGATGCAGACAGGTTACAGAGCCCTTTCCAAGCACGTCTGCTTTCAGAAATGGAATCACAGCGTGGAACTAAATTGAATGTCCTTATTTTATATTACTGTGCTGAAGGCAAGTTATCTGAAAGGTCAAAATCTCTCAATGCATAAAAAGTGCTTGTATCTTCTACAGATAAATATATTGTGTGTTAATCCCAGAATTTTCATCACTCTTCATAGATGAGTGGAGCACTGCAAAACATTCCAGTCCCCATGAGGGAAGGTTACAAAAACAACAGCTCCAAGATTTGTATTTGTGCATCTGCTCATGCACATCTCATGGAATCACAGAACCAGAGAACAGCTTGGGTTGGAAGCAACCTCAAAGATGATCTAGTTCCAACCCCACTGCCATAAACAGGGACACCATCCACAAGATCAGGCTGCCAAAAGCCCCATCCAACTTGGCCTCTCAACCAAGGTTAATAGGATGGCAGCAAACATTTGTAAAAAATGTCATGACAAAGGAATTGTATTTGGCAGCCTACCAGAAATTTATTTTTTATCACAATAAATATATAAAATGGTGTATAAAACAACAAAAAAGAATTACCTATGCTGGGAAGGGTGATAAACTAGGGTCCTTTCTATATGTATATGCAACTGCTGTGTTAACAAGTGTGTGGGTTTCATAAATGCTAAGATCCAGGGAAGGCATTTGTACAGTTGATCCATTCCCTTATTAAGCCCCTCAGCTATGTGTGAAGGATTTCTTCCTGTGTTATTTGGAAGCAAGTATAGGAAATAATAGACATTTGCTCTACTGGTTGTTTAGAGAATGAATTGCATAAATGGATTTTTAGGATCTTAAAAGGTAATTTTCAGGGTTCTTGGTTCCATGATTAAGTGTCAAGGATATCTTGAAAGTGCTACTTAAGGGACACTAATTATGTCACAAACCATCCATTGTAGGAAATCTAGGCAACTGTATCATGGTAGGATATAATTCATTACTCTGCTGAACAGTATTTACATTTCATGAAAGGAATTTGATAAGATAAGATAAGATAAGATAAGATAAGATAAGATAAGATAAGATAAGATAAGAAAAAAGATTGCCATAATACCATAAGGATAAGGATTGGTTGTATCAGCTATGGATAAAAGGAGGGAGATACTTCTTTACACTTTTCAAGAGAATACATGTTTTTGAGTAGTAGAAATGCAATAGATTAAAGTATGTTCAGAGATGTATCTACTGACTAGCAAAATGAGGAAAGGGTATGATTAGGTTGAGGGTTGTTTTCTTTTAGCTAGTAGAATAGCCAGAGAACTATCGATGCTTTTTTAATGAGGTTTTTATCTCTATTTCAGATGGCAGAGTACCACAGGGCAAAGATTGTCTGACTAGACAGTCATGTTAGATGTTACATACTTGAGGTTGGGGTCTCTTTTTCTATTTTATTCTTCTTTTCAGTACTTTTCCAAAGAGTAGTGCTTCTAATAATACTAAGTACTAGGTGGCAGCAAAATGCCTTTAAATACCCGCTGGACTGTCATCACAGCCTGTATCCATTTATCACACCCTGGCTGTGATCCACTCTCAAAAGAGCATATTACTCTTACTGCTGCATTCTTGCCTCCCTATTTGGTGGCCTCTCTCTCCTCCTGCATCACCCTTATAGCTGCCAGAGGATCTTAGCCTGAGCTTGAATAGTAAGGATCACACTGCTGGTGGAAAAACAAAAATGATCTATTTTATGAGAGACTTCTGAAGCGATTTTTCCTCAGCTGCCAGTTTCAGACTCTGCACTTCAAGAACAGGTGAGAGACAGCAGGAAAAAAAAAGTATAGAAATCACTGTATCTGGTCAAAACACATGATGTTAGAGGAAAGATTAAAGGCATTAGGTAAGTTAGCGTGAGTTGCAAAGGACAAGTACACAAAACCTCACTAGAAAAAGGAAAACAGCACACTTTCTCCATACATATGCTCTAGATACACCAAGAAGCAATGGGATTACAGTGCAGCAAAGTGGAAAAGAGACAAAAAGTTTTGTAAGCACAGGGATAGCTTAGCACTGGAATACTTGGGTCTGAGATCATAAAAGTGATGTCATTGAAGATAGAGAAATATCTACTGTTGTGTTTCAGAAACATACACTTTGAAATCCAACTTTGGGAAATGTGATTTCTACGTAATGCCTTGAATAGTGATACCTATTTTGATGGGGCCTTTCCATGAGTTGTGGCTGAAGACGACTTTACCTACAACCTGTCTGCTCCTGAAAGAGGTGGAGCTCTAAGGCAATCTGGGAAATTCGGAATTAAACTTCCATCACCCTAAAATCACAACAGAGAAAAAGCAATCAATTTCAACCACCATGGCTGAAGATTTCTCAGTCAATTAATGCATTAAAAGTGGGAGGGCACCATCTAATTGTATGGTGCCCATCTGTTATTGTCTGTAAACAAATGCCTACAGAAAGATATTTCTTTTGAATTTGTGATTTTTTGAGGCAGCAGAGGATGAAAAGAATCCATTTTCAGCTTTATTCCTCATGAGGGTCTTTCTTTTTGTCAATAGCAGGGAGAGGTAAATGGCAAACCCAACAGGCTACTGAGCTGAAGGTGCAAAGGCTTTGAAAGTTGCAAAACCATGCAGGCTGCCAGTGCAGCCTAGGAACATCTCTTCTGCTCTTCAGTTTAATTTCATATCCTGCCATCCACATTGTGGTAGGTGGTCCAGAGGCTGGGAAACAGCATGGGAAGTGCTGGAAGCCTGGAATTTATTTTTTATTTATTGCTGATCAACTTTGAAAAATTAAATCTTTTATATGTAAATAAAACAAGCTATGCAAATTCATGCATAAAGTGATTTGAATTCCTAGCATGAAAGAAGTTGCAGAAATAACAGGAGAGCAAGCGTGATGATGTATTACTAATCACCGTGGAAAAGAACCAGAAGCTGCTTCTCTTTGTTGGCTAGGGTACTTCATTACAGGCAAAAATCATTCTTTAGAGCCAGTGGCTAGGGATGCTCCTACGGAAATGTTACTGTACCCCCATAAAGCAGTGAAGTTTCAAATTATACTGCTGTCCAGGCTAGGTATAAGCAGAGGCCCTGAAAGGGCAGCAGGTTTACTACATACAACATCAGTGACTTCTTGCTCTTTACCAAATCAGGATAATCTTTCTATTCATCTCCCCTATCCCTGTATTTTTTCCATGCAGGAAAAAATTGGTGGCTGCAAAATTAAGGGGGTTCAGACCCATTCGGGATTAGGTAACCATGCCAGAACAGACACTCTGTTCTGGATTAACTTTACTAGCCTTGGAAAAGAATTGAAATATAATTTATTTATTTTTTTTACTAATTCATTCAGTCTGTGCCCATGTTTCACCTGTTCCATTAAATAACCATATAAGTCAAATGTAGGGAAATGCAATTACAGACTTTTTTTCCTATGCACTGGTTATCAGTTTCACAAGGTATTTTACACTACGATAAGAGCAGAAAAGATTACTTTGAGGAACTTGTCACTTTCCTTTGCAAGTAAAGATGACATCTTCTGTGCATCAGTGTCCCAGGCTGCAAAAAAAGGACTGGAATGGAGGGCAGTGAACACTCTTCTCTTCAATGCATTATTTGAAGGTCATGTTGGAAACAGACTGTCCACAGAGACAGCCTCTTTGTGTAAGCGCTCATTTTGTGTAGTGACTTGACCTCACAGATGTAGTAGGAGTCACCAGTCTTCTTTGGTTTCAGTGAGGACTAAACCAAATAACATGAAGTATATAATGCTTAAGTCATCTGGTCTCAAGCCCTGATGTTATACACCCTCAACTACTGAGAAAACTGGCATATGTTATCATGAGGCCACTCTCAACAGTCTTTGATCCCTCGTGGTGAATGGGATAAATGCCCAAAGACAGGAAGAAAGCAAATATCATTCCCATCTTCAGGAAAATCAAGGAGGAAGACCCAGATAGCTACAGTACCGTGAGCCTCACCACTATCCTTTTGAAGATGTTGGAGTACCTAATCCTATAAACTATTTCCAGGCACAGTAGGGATGAGCAGGAACGGTCAGCATGGCTTCATCAAGAGGAAGTCATGCTTGACCAACTTGATAAACTTCAATAATGTTCTGACTGGCATGGTAAATGAGAGCATTGCATATTAACTACCTGGACTTCAGTAAGGCCTTTGACACTGTCTTCTGTAACATACTCATAGAGAAGCTGTTGATGTACAGACTGGATGAGCAGGCAGTGAGTTTGATTGAAAACTGGCTGAACAGCTGGGCTCAGAGGCTGGTAATGAGCAGCACAGTCTAGTTGGAGACCAATAACCAGCAGCGTATCCCAGAGAGCATCTTTGGTAGGTTTGCAGGCACCAAACTGTGAAGAGTGGCTGATACACCAGAAGGTGGCACTGCCATCCAGGAGGACTTCAAGAGGCTAGAGAAATTGGGCAAAAGCAACGTTATGAAGTTGTACAAGGGGAAGTGCAAAGTCCTGCACTTGGAGAAGAACAACCCCATGCACAAATATATTCTTGAAGCTACATATCTGGCAAGCAGCTTAACAGAAAAAGGACACAAAGGATATCAGGTTTAAAATTAGCCAGCAACGTGCTCTTGCTGCAAAGATGGTAAATAGTATCCTCAGCAGCATTAGTCAAAGTATTGACAGTAGGTTGAGGGAGCTGATCCTTCCCTTTTTTTCAGCAGTGGTGAGACCACACCTGGAGTATTGCAGCCAATTCTGGACTCCTCAGTACGAGATATGGATATACTGGAGAGAGTTAACAAATGACTACAGGGGTGATTAAAGGACTGGAGAACGTCACATATGAGCAAAGTCTGAGAGAGTTGGGGCTGGCTGCTTAGCCTAGAGAAGGCTCAGGGAGATCTTATTAATGCATATAAATACCTGAAGGGATGGTGAAAAGAGGACAGATCCAGATTCATTGATGCCCAGTGACAGAACCAGAAGCAACAGACTGAAACCCTGGAGGTTCCCTCTGAACACCAGGAAACACATTTTTATTATGAGGCTGACCAAGCACTGGGACAGGTTTCCCAGAGAAGTTTCCTTCCTTGGAGATATTCAAAAGCCATCTGGACATGGTCCTGAGCAACTGGCTCCAAGCAAGCCTTCTTGAGCAGAGGCATTGGACAAGACAGAGATCCCTTCCAGCCTCAACCATTCTGTGACTCTGACCTTGTACACAGTGGTGTTCATTTTTTATCCTTGTCTCTGAAGAGATGACTGCAGGACTAAAGAGTTTCAAAATTCTGAGGGGATTTTTTGTAGATACAGGTTTGCTGTTATATCTGCATTTATCACAGTACTGTTGAAGCTCTTGATTTAATTCATGAAAGGATTTGCATATTTATTTTAAAATCTTGCCAAGGATATACTGTCTGCAGAGAGGTTACTGAGTAGGTTAATCAAAGGCAATAGGCTGAAGTGACTCTCACACAAAACATCTCTGGGGACATCCTGCCCTCATCCAGCAAGCCACAAAGCAGCTTGCACATTTTCTGAGATGACAGAAAAAGAGAAATAACTCTTTAACTGACCACCTTCTGCTTTTTCTGCACAACTCAACAGAAATCATATGACTCGTACTTGCAAGTTTGATATACAGAAATCACAGCACCTATTTCATACCCAGCTGGTATCCTGTTGACACACATGCAGCCACAACCCTAAAAGCCACAGTAAAGTTAATGAGTAAAGACTGTTTGAAAAAATTAGTAAAATGTAGCATCTGATCTAAAACCATCTAAGAAATTCAAGAGGACATTAACTTGGTTGGTATACAAAGCAAACCAAAGTCTACTGGAAGAGAAGAGTAAAAAAAGAGAGTCTTAGAAAATTATTTTTTTTAAACAACTTCATCTTGATGCAGAAAAGTCAGTAAAGAACTCCTGTTGTGAAAGGGTTGGGATAACAATCCACTGTGGCAGGGGAGGAAGACCTGCTGAAACTTTGGTTCTCTCTTCTTCTCTAACCCATCATAATAAGCAGAAGGTGAGTAATCACCCCCAATAAGAGAGGAAGGATGTAGCCATTGTGGAGGAATCCAGAGTTCGTGCTAGTGAAGATAAACGGGAGTGTAAAAAAAGTGAACAAATCATATATAACAGGAGAGCAAATTCAATGTATTATCTTCTTTTGTTCAATAACAGGAATTTTTTTATAGCACAGTTCAGCATATTCTTAAATTAATTTGCCAGATGTCAAAGTGAATAACGGGTCTTGAAAGACATTTCAGTCATATTTTACTTGAGGCATTAGCTACCTTAGATTTAAAAAACAAAAAAAAAACCAAACAAACAAAAAAAAAACTAAAAAAACCAAACCAACCCTATTTATTTATAGGAGAAGCAAAACTGCAAACAGAGGGTAGATGGCCTTGGGAGACAGTGCAAGGGAGGCCTGGGAAGGACGGACTAGGAACCTCCCCCCTCTGCTGTCCCAGTGCAGCAGCAGCTGATGTCCTACTAATAGTTTCTGAAAAAAAATTGACTAATAAGCTGGGTTGTAACATGTTGGGAATAGCTGTGTGAGTTTTGCCAGTGTCTGACATTTAAAATAATTCCATTCAGAAGGTTTATCTGTATCTCATTATTTCATAAAGTTTGAAATATAATTAACGGGTAACCAGAAACAGAGAAAAGAGGATAAAAAATAAACAGAAGCTATATCAAACATCATGTCCTTTTTTTCAAATAAAAAAAGGTCAGAGAAGAGTTCAAGTGCATTCAATATAGAATATCTCGCCTGGTTCACAGCAGCTGAAGCCTTTATTACACTCTTATTAAGTAGTAGTACAAATAAACTAAACTAATGTAAAGCAACAATCAGTTTGAAAAAACAGGATTTAGATTCATAATTAAAAGTACCGCTAAAGTTTTGAAAATATCCATCATTGAAAATGGAGCTCTTGAACTGGATGTGGTGGTTTGACGCTGACTGGAGGCCAGATGTTCACTACAGTCAATCACCATCCCCCCTCCCCCTTAGTGGGAAAGGGGAGAAAATATATGTTGAGAGGCTTTGGAGTTGACAGGCAGAGATCATTCATCAATTAGCATCCATTTGTTGACCACTTGACCGTTTTCCATATTTATTAAACTGTAAATCCTTCTTCATACACCAAAATCTGAAAACCTTTGTTCTTAATCTAAATCCAGTTGGATTTTGAAAAATCAACTTCACCTCTGTCTAAAAGTAAAATAAATAGTCTGTACTCCCCAGTGGATTTTTGGTCTTTTCCCAATTGCACCTGAAACTCAACCTAGATATATATACACCTTTACAAAGTGCTTTTCAACTTTCCTAGGTTTGCAGAGTAACATAGAATTAACTACTCAGAATTAATCCATCAACAGACATTTTTCTGTATACTTTTCTTGGAATTTAGTTTGAGTAGTGCTTCTGACATTGCTACACAGGCAAATACCAGAAACTTTGTAGTTATCTAAAGAAAAGGCATTCCTCTTCCAGAGCTATGTATGGCATGATAAGAGGTTCTATTTTCCACAAGGCATAATTTGTGCCTGGAGAATTAGTGCATTCAGAAGTTTAGTCGATTTAGTGTATTCTGTGGTCATGCAGCAGAGATACCAGAGGGAGCAGTAATCAAATTTAACACCCTAGGATGAGATCACTTCATTCCCTAAACTGCCCTTGTCACCAGCTTCTGAAAGTCAGACTCTGTTCTTGTCTCTACTGAATTGTTAGAGACTGTAGAAACAGTGAGAATTGCTTCCTGCCTTGGTTCTGATGGAGCACTTGGCTGTGTAGCTCCAAGGGTGTATCAAACATTTATAGCGTGGCTACAACAGACATTATTTTCTGCTGGATTAAGCTCTTATCCTTGGTATGTGCCTTTGGCCTTCTATAATCACAGAATTGTAGGGGTTGGAAGGGACTTCAAGAGATCATCAAGTCCAACCCCCCTGCCAAAGCAGGCTCTCTAGAGGAGGTCACACAGGTCGGCATCCAGATGCACCTTGAATATCTCCAGAGAAGGAGACCCCACAACCCCCCTGGGTAGCCTGTTCCATAATATGCCAGAACATCAAATGAAATAAAGACTGTTATTGATTTCCCATGAGCTGTTTCTAAATTCACAATGCCCACACACTAGAGTTGATCATTTTACAGCTCACTCAGTTTATTGAAAAAGATTTTTTAGGCCCCCATACTTAGATGTTATATTAAAGCCACTGATACACTTTTTTTTTTCCCCTGTGAGATATCCTCTTTTCTTGATAAGAAATATGAGAGTCCTATTTTTATGTTTTTCATGCTAGTAGTCATAGCAAAGACAAACATACGCAGAGTTAAATGATACGAAAGCCACCTAGAATTACAAAATCACAGAATGTTAGGAATTGGAAAGGACCTCAAAAGTTCATCTAATCCAACCCCTCTGCTTGAGTAGGATCACCTAGATTAAATCACACAGGAATGTGTCCAGATTGGTCTTGAATGTCTCCAAAGAAGGAGACTCCACAGCCTCTCTGGGCAGCCTGTTCCAGTGCTCTGTCACCCTCACAGTTAAATAGTTTTTCCTTACATTCACATGGAACTTCCTATGTTCCAGCTTGGACCCATTGCCCCTTGTCCTACCACTCGCCATCACTGAGAAGAACCTGGATCCATCCTCCTGACACTTACCCTTAACATATTTATAAACATTAATGAGGTCACTCCTCGGTCTCCTCCAAGCTGAAGAGACCCAGCTCCCTCAGCCTTTGCTTATAAGGAAGATGTTCCACTCTCTCAATCTTCTTGGTGGCCCTGCGCTGGACTCTTTCAAGGAGTTCTTTGTCCTTCTGGCACTAGGGGGCCCAGAACTGGACACAATTACATCAAGTTGTGCATCACTTGCTATATGGGAAATAATGTGGTTATACACCTTTCTCTAGGAAAGAGGAAATTTGGAAACAGTAAAATTCCATGAACCTGAGTTGGTAAGATGCTGGAAATACAAACCTACTTTCAGGTAGTTAACATGTGAAGATATTATACTACTTTGTTCACCAGGACACTGAGCAACCTTTCCAGCCTCAAGATAATACAGACACAGAAAAAATATAATTCTCTTGAGCTCCAAGTCCTACAATTCCCCATTCTGTCATGGGGCTACACCTTACAAGGGTAACATGTCCCCATCAACAGGGAGAGCCATTCAGAGATGTTTGGAGAGGAGATGTAAGGAGTCGCAGCAGAGACAGAATTAAAAAGACCTATAAAGTCTATACTATACTAAGAAGTTTTACAGACTGTAAAGTCTCAACTGTCAAAATTAGAAATCCTGCTTGTGGTGGTTTGACCCTGGCTGTAGGCCAGGCTCCCACCAAAGTCAGTCCCCTCTTAGCTGGACAGGAGAAAAAATTGAGATGCTTAGTAGCTGACATAAGGACAGGGAGAGATCGTTCCACAGTTACATCACAGGCAAAACAGACTCAACACAGAAGAAAGGCAAGAAAACTCTCTAACTTACTACACTACACACACATTGAAACTAGTTGGGTAAAAAGAAGTACAAACAGCTCTTTAAACGCCACCCCCCGCCCCTCCTTCTTTGCAGACTTCACTTTATTCATGATTTTCTTCTCCCCAGGATGGCACCGGGAAAAGGGGTGTGGGGAATAAAGAATGGAGGCTTCAGGGTTCCTCGTGAGTTGTTTTTCTTCTTGGCGGGGAGGGAGGGACATTTCTCACTCTCTTTCCCTCCACCAGCATGGGGTCCCACCCATGAGAGACAGTCCTCCACGACCTTCTCCATCTGAGTCCTCTCCCACAGGGCCTCAGCTCTTCACCAACTGCCCCAGTGTGGGTCACTTCTATAAACTCATAAAATGTCTCTCAGTCCCAGACTGCTGGGCCCAGCCTGGTTCCCCACAGAGTCTCAAGCACCGTCCCCAGAAAACTTGCTGTGGTGTGGGCCTCTCTCTCTTGGTCTCTTATGTCTCTCCACAGGCTGCCAGCTGCTTGCTCCAACACAGGTCACAGATGCTTCCATATTCCTACACCTGCTCCATGGTGGACCCCTGCTTGGCCCAGGTGCCTCTCCATGGGCTGCAAGTGGGGTCTCCTCCATGGGCTGCTGGGTGACACCCACCCCACCATGGTATTCTCCACAGGTCACAGGGAATCTTCTCAGCACCTCCTCCTCTCCCCCTTCACTGACCCTGATGGCTGAAAAGTTTCTTACATCTTCTTACCCCCTTCTCTGGTGGCAAAATGCAGCTGTTTGTGGTTTTCTCTCTCTAAAATGTGATTCCCAGAGGTGCTGTGACCAGCGCTGATTGGGCAGACAGCCTTGTCAGTAACAGGGTTTGGAGGCTTGGCCTTGGGAGCTCAGATGGAATTTACTTTGTTGGATGTCAAAGAAGCTTCTAGCTAC
The DNA here is from genome assembly GCA_013399135.1 of Heliornis fulica. Lineage (NCBI taxonomy): Eukaryota > Metazoa > Chordata > Aves > Gruiformes > Heliornithidae > Heliornis > Heliornis fulica. The sequence goes on from VXBZ01002985.1 coordinate 362,300, forward strand.
TTCTAAAGAAGCCACATTGCAAACCTACTACACTGTTATGTATCAATATTCCAAGAAATACCTTTTAAAATCCAATTTTATTTTTTATCAGTTTACTTTTAGCTTCAGGTCATTTTGTCTCTCTAGCCAATGTGTTTTTCCAATGTGACTTTTCCAATGTGACTTTTGGTTGAAATCACAGTTCACAGAGAACTGCAGCAACAAAAGGCCTTTACAGCTACTTGCTTATATATCTAGTATTCTAAATCATGGGCTGTACATTTGTTTCATACAAAAACTCTGCATACTACCTTATTTATTGCAGATATTCATCAAATTCAGTAAAATTGTTTAATGACTTCCATATTCTCTATTTCTAATTGTAACCTGATTTCTGCTGCACCAAAGGATTCTGGCTCCACTGAATCATTGGGAATAATAGCTTCCAAGACCTGTCAGATTCTGTTAACCACCACTCTGTGGATTTGCAAGGAAGAGCATGGGTCAAATGCTTAGTAATAGCTCGAATTGTGCTATATAGAGAGTTTTATATAACTGCAACTTGTATGGCATATCATGTATAATTTAATGTCTTTACATGGAGATTAAAGGAAATAATTTCTTTGAGAATTTTCTTCAAAAGATTAAGGAAAAGCTAAAGAGTTATTACAAAGTAAGACCATGTAAATCAGTAATCTGTAGTTAAATCCAGGAGCGGTTCCAGCATGATCATTTCATTTGCTACTTTATCTCAATGAAAGAATTTCTATTTATTTCAAAGGATATAAATTAAGATTAAAATGATGCTTCATTTTCTCTGACCTGGTTGTCTTTGAGCCATTATATCATTAGGTCAAGAGTAATTTTTCCCCTTTTGAAACAGATTAAACTATTATAAACTAGTATTTCAAAATACAGCTAAAGGCAGACATTTATTATAAATTAGACAATTCTTGGCTACTTTACAAGAAAACAGTTGCAGCACAGATCTGTATCTCTGCTTTTAATGAACACTTATCAAAAGCAGTATCAGTTCAATTTTATCTAACACTAAATTGCAGTAGATTAGTTATTAAAAGGAATTTTACAATTATGCTTAGCTGCATAAGAGGATGAAATATGTATTTAATTTAAGGATTTGTCACACAAATATGTCACAGAAAATGGACTTTATCCTTTCACAATCTTACCACAAAATAACCTGCTTTGAACCAAAGAAGATTAAAAGAAATAAATGCATGCCAGGCTTCTACACATTCCCAAGACTCAGCCACTCAACCAGACAGAACTGCTCTGTTTAATTTCAAGTTGGGATTATTCCAGCCAAACAAATAATTTCCCTGCTGTAATTGTATCCTGTCATCTCTATTTGAAAGAGAAAGCCATATTTGTGCAATAACATTTTTCTAGAGTGTCATCAGGATGAGAGGTGCAGTTCTCTTGGAACAAGGGAAAGTCAGGCTGATAAGTGTGAGGTGGAGATGTTTATCTGATGTGAAGGTTTGGTCACATCTAGTGCAATCTGCTTTAAACCCAGGTTATGCACCCAGAAATACAGTTCAAGTCAAGGCTTCTCTTTCAAGCAAGTAGGAGCAGAACAAGTGCACTTACACTCAAGAACACCAAGTTACAAAGAAATAGTACTGGAAAGGGCTTTGTAGGTCTTATTCATATTCAGATTCAGATTCATTAAAAAGTTTCCTTCCCCACACTGTAAAATCACTATTCTTACATGCAGCTTTACTTCTGGCAACTTAAAAGTTGCTCACTGTAGAAGATAAGCACTTATCACCTTAAAGTTCAGTAGCTTCTACCATCTTGACCTCGGGGAGGCAGAGGGGAGCAGGGTAGTGGGTCGATATTTGCTTCACTTTCACACAATCACCTAAAATACCAGGATAGTGTTTTATTTTTTTAAGAGAGTAGAGGATAGGCAAAAATCACATCCTGCATTCAAATCCCTAGCCATCAGAAATTATGCTAATTTGAAATGATACTTTGTCTAAAATGTTTGTCCCATGACAAATGTGCACACCTACATTCATTCTCAACTGAACTATTCCCTTTAATGGGCTGATTGATTGAGGCTCTAGTGAAAAGGGAGATTTATGGGTCATTCTATAAAAATATAATGCAAACTAAAAAAAAAAAAAGAAAGCCTGTGGAAAAAAATGCTAGCTAAAATAGTATTGACTGGTAGAAATGTCTCTTTCTGAAAGCTGAAAAGCTTTGGAAAAGTTGAAAAGTCACCTGAGACATTCTCGATGGTCTGGGTCTGCCTCTGTGCACACGTTTTTGTAGTGTTATATATTGCATAATCTCAATTGTTAAAGTTCCCAGACTAAATCTAATTGGAATTATCCACAGAGCTTTCAGAGAAAGTTAGAAGGAGAAAAAGTAGAAAGGAATAGACATTTTTCACTCTTTTTATTTTCCATAATGTTGGCAACTGAATTAGTTTTGAAAATATTTATTGAATAGAGAAGACACTTTGTATGCCTAATGGTCTCCATGTTTCTCTACAACTTTTTCTCCAGCGATAAAATAACACATTATCATAAAAACACAGTCTAGGAATAAAACCTCACATTTCATGAAAGAAGCAATTTTAAAAATTAGCTGTACTTCAAGGTGGGCATGCTTCTTGGGAATTACAGGACAGAGAGGAAAGAAAGGAAAATAAAAACAAAAAAAGAGAAAAAGAGAGATGTTTACAATAAGGGTGGTGAACATGGTCTAGTGGAGGGTGTCTCTGCCCATGGCAGGGTATTGGAATGAGATGGTCTTTGAGATCCCTTCAAACCCAAACCAGTCTGAGATTCTGTGATTTTTGTCACTAATTCAAGAGCTTATCAAAACAAATATGCTTGTTTACTACAAGCATAAGGGTGCATTTAGTTATTAATTGCCCTCTTTTTAATGGACTGGATTTATGGGTGTCACAGCTGACTGTCATGCCATCATTTAATAATCTTCATTGGCTTCCTGAGCAAATGTTAAAAGTTTATATAATTATTTTGGTTTTGTCATGAAACAGCTCATTTCTTCCTCAATTAATCATCATTCACATTCCTAAATAAGCAGCAGAAAGTATATGATGATACCACTGCACAACATTACAAACAGAATCTCAGTGTAGACCAGCTCTTGGCTAGTGACATCATAGGAGACAGGGTGCCTATTACAAACAGCTGGATCAGCAAAACAGCTAGCAGCCAGCACAGGTAAGCAACACATTGTAACTGCAGTCCTGGATAGAATCAAAAAAGAAATAACTTTACCTTTAAAAATTAAATTGAGTATTAACAGTTATAAGCATTAGTGTGAACAGATGAAAAAGAAAAATCTTTACATTTGAGGATTTTTAAGACATTAAGAGGCATTTCTGTTTCTAGGACCTTCCAACAACTTTAGAAAACAAGTGGCATGTGGATTTCTTCTAGTATAGTCCTGCACAAATCCTAACTCAGATTTACTAAAAAGAGAAAATGCTTATGTCATGGGGAAGACAGAAATAGAATCCTGAGAAAAGAGATTTTGAGGTGATTCAGAACACATTTCCACCACAGACAAGAAATTACTTCTTATCTAACTGAAATTAGTATATCCACATTTATTACTAGTTCTTTACCTTCAGTACCAAGTGATTGTGTTGTACATACTAAACTTCATCCATACTATAAATAATTCTAATTTTCTTCCTAATAAACTGCCTACACAGTTAAAAAAAAACATACATATTTAAAGGCCTGCATCAATTTCTTCACTGATACTACAAGAGAAGCTGTGCAACATATGCTGCTGACCAGCAGGTACTCACCGCTCCCACTGCTCCATGACAAGCTGTGCAGGATGTACAGCACAGTCCTGGTACTGCTGGAGAAAAATGCTCTCCCTCTGTTTCCTTCACCTTAGTCTACCATCCCAAAAACCAAACATATCCCTCTACATGACCCCCTTTTCCCTACACTGTTTTCAGGGCTCACATCTCATTACCCCATAACAAAAGAGGAACCATGAAAAACAATTTTAAATCAGCTTTTACCACCTTATTCTGATTAGATAGATAGGTAGATTAGATACATGCACGCTAACTGAATAACTAGATAACTAATAATTATTAACTAATGTTAATCACATATTCAGTTGCCCTGTCCAGGACAGAGAGGACTTCCCCAAGCAGCCAGCACAGGTGAGCTGAGTTGGCTGGGGCTGTTTTCCACAACACCTGACATCACTGAGCCCCTATAAAAGGGGTTTGTGGGGCAAAGGTAGGAGTCGGTTGTAGGTGGGTTTTGTGATGGTGTAGTGGTCTCTGTTAGCTTCTTGTTGGTTGGTAAAACTCTGTGTTATCAGTAGCTGTGTCTGCTATTGTTCCTCTCTTGAGGTGCTTATCAGTAAACAGCCTTTATCCCAAACCACGAGCCTTGGTTTGTTTTCTCTTCCCCCAAAGAGGAGTGAGTGGCTGGTGATGCTCAGCTTCTGACTGGGGCTGAAGCATGACATAAGTGATTCTAGCAACAACCATTTTGAGATGAAGAGGACTAATAAAAACTAGCAGCTGCAACTGACAGTAAAACAGAAGGATTGGGCAGCAATTAAAGCAGTACCCTCCCTCAGAGAAGCAGGGGATAGAGACAGGAACAGCTTCAGTTTCAAATTATACTAAATTTACAGGGCTGTGACTCATTCCCTGTGAGTTCTGGAATTTCTGAAAAAAGAAAAAAAGACACCTGCTGAGTAGAGCTGCAAATATTCTGAGAAGGTACACCACATGTGAAGTTTGTCTCACTTAAGGAAGGGAGGGAGGAAGAAAGGCTCCAATTTATACTGAATTTGTATCAAGTGAATTGCAGAATTCAGTTGAACACATTTGCAACCTGCAATACTGGTGACAAATGTTCATAAAAGAGATACAACAAAGGGACCTTCAAACTACAACTCATCTAGACAATAGAAAAATCTCTCCTTTGCATGCATCTGGGGTCTTTTTATCCTTTTTAAAAAATTTGTATTAATCCAATGATTAAATGGGAAATTTCAATAACAATTCCATTTTATTTGAAATTTGTAATGTATGTTGCATTTTCATGCAATTTAAATATAAGATAGTACAATGAGAAGGTCTGACTAGGTGGTCTTTTATCAGAAAGACATTCTAGTCCTTCTCTTTGAATTTGCAATATCCTGTGTTATGTCATCAAGCAGTAAAAAACAGGCAGTTTGCACTACATCTACTTTACACAAGTCAGTGGTATTCTGTCAAAGCAAGTGTTGATATATTGATTGATTACAGGTGAAGTCAAGTCTTTAGATTGTAAAGCTGGAGTAGAAAGCACAGGTGAGTAAAGTTTGAGTGATTTGGTATGGGTTAATCAAAGCATCTGTAGCAAATTAGTGCACTTTCAAAAACTAACAGAAGACATTCAGAAATAAAGAGAATTGAAATTCATGGCAAGAAGCTTATCTAGGGAAAGTGGGCTGAAAGGGAGGGTGGGCTGAAAGGGAGGGTGATTATGCTGTCTTAAACCCCTGGTAAGGACTGAGATATCACCAATTTTCTTGGAATTACCTGTAAAAAAAAAGATGGTGAAATTGCTCTGCTAAAAAATCTTCATGTTTTATAAGGTGATCAAGTCTGAAGACCTTGTGAAGGTGGGTTCTGTTCTCCTCTCCACCTTAACTGCAGTGAACTATATTTTGTTATTTATTTCTAATTTGTTTGGATGACTAACTTCAGGAATTTCAGTTTAACTCTTTTCAGATGTTTTTGTGATGACTTCTGTGACTTTTTCTCTTTTCTCTTTTTTTTTTTCAGATGACTTCCCTCTTTTTCTAGTCTTTAAAATTCTTTTAGTCTTAAACTATTGGGGTACTACAGCTGGTACTGTTAAAATTTCCTTTTTAAGTTAATATTTTTTTTTTTTGTCCCCTATTCTGGGCATGTTTTCTTCTTTTGTTTTGGAGTCATTCCAAAAGCTTTATATATTCAAATACCCAAGTATGTTAGTCCAGATGTTTTCACTATCTTGTTGTTTAAATTTATTCAGGTTTGCTTTTCCAAGACCTGAGTTTCAGTTAAAAATTTAATTTTGCTTGCTGCTTCTATTTTTAATAAACCTGCTTCTGATCATGTTTTTTCTATGGTTATCCTGTTATTGTCCTATGCAATTTTCTCATTTCTTTCTAAAATTAGGGGACAAATACTGTAATCTGCTCTGATTTGGTAGCTATTTGATATAGAAAAGTTTAGCTAACACATGTGAGAATTACTGACCACTAACACAACTGTTCATGTTCATTTATCAAACTGTATCTGGGAAGTGAATGTGTCACATAATAATTCTATCCCTGATAGTATGTATTAAGGATCACTTAGACTTCATTATCTGCTATCCCTTCAATCCATCTGTGGTAAACACAGAATTAGATCTGAAGTTGGGGGGAAGGGTGGCTTTTATCATCCTTTTCAAAAAATGCTTTTGCTACAAATAGATCCTGTTTAATTCATGCTTTACCTTTTGCTTTCTCTGTATAGTGGTACATCATTCTATTATGTTTTCCCCTTCCTAGGTAGCAGTAGTGTATAATATTTTAACAATTTCATTCCAGGTATGATTTTTAATCATCTCAGCTCTAGGAAAATCGGGGAGACAGAAGCACCTTATAGGCCACACTAGACCCTTACTGTCACTTAACAACCCAATTAATCATTTTCTAATGATTTATTTAAAAAAAAAAAAAAGCTACTCCACATCTGTCATTGTATGTAGTTTGAATCTAGATCAAGAGGCATGTTTGTGCAGAGGATGTTTGGGGGTTTTTTCCTCCAAAGTAAGGTATGCAGTCCAGCCAGTGATATCTATAAATGGAACCTAATGTAATTATTTAATGAAACCGTGTAAGCAATATAAAGCAAAACATTTTTACACAGTGTAAGTTCTTTGTGTAAATCGAGATATCGTACCTATTCTTGTTCGTTACTAGTTAAAGATGTATAGAGTGGCATATACCCCTTTAAGGAAAGTCTCTGCTAATCAGCATGGCCATAGTAAGAATATTATCTGCTTGAGTTCATTGATCAGAAATACAGAACTGAAGGAGATGGAGGATACAGACACAGAAAGTATTTCCAAATGTGACTCCATTAAGCATTTTACTGGATATTGCTGGTGCAATCTTCCAATTATTACATTCAGTTATGTGAACAATGCTTTTACGGAGGTTCCAGCACCACTGGAGTGGCAGCCCTTAACTGTAACAGTGATCAATGCTCCCTGGTTATTGTCCTGTTTTGCTTACTGCAAAAACACTTTCAGTTTACAGCTGATACTGTTATTGGTATTTATGGAAACAGTCCCATTTTGGTTTTATTTTTTAATAAATATATTTTTATTATCTTACCAATAGTGTTATTCCCAACAAAGTAGTACTTGCATGGAAAAAAAATTACTTTTTTTTTTCTTAAAAGTACTTTGATTAATCATACTGCAGTTTCTCAGTATTTGATCAAGCAACTTTTTAGGATACATTGAATTTCCCTTATTGGCTTTCAACTTGACTGTAATTGGTGTTGCAGCAATTCATCAAAATTCACAGGGAAACTTAATATAAAATCCTTTTTTTGTAGCCAGTTATTAGAAAAAAGGACTGCATTTTTCCCAGCAGCCCTGGTTTAGGCAAAATGTGTCTGCCTGAATATCTTGGCTTTCGAAGGGGGACAAGCAACTTGAAAATTGGTCTCCTCAATGGATCTCTTAATAAAACTGTAATAGACTTCAGTTTTAAGCACAGAATCCAATCTACTTTCAAGTTGTTTTGCTTTCTCTGGTGGTAACTAAAAGTCTCAGCAATGAATAGGTCTGTAAGAGTTATGGATAGGATACTATTTTCTTCCTTCAGCAATCTATAATTTTCTATTTGATTACTCATCTGTAGTTCCATATTGATTTTGAGTTGTTTGAATAAATAACGGGTTTTCTAATTTAAAGTAAAGCATCTACTTACATAAAAACCTGTATATAAACAAATAGTTCTTTTAAGACCAATTTACAGGTGACATTTATGGTACAAAAATTCTCCTTTTAAATCAAAAATAAATTTCCACTGTTGAGTGGGTAGAAATATCTAGAAAAGAAATGGGTTGCACAAGTTTGTAAGAAGCTTTATATATAGTGATATTCCTCAGAAAGCAGATCTCACTTCACATGCAAGTGAGGTAAGGATTGGAGGATTATGTTCTACCTGCCATTGTTGGTTAATTGCCTTCAATAAATCAGATAACTTGCTTCCTTCACAAAGGAGTACCTAATATCCAAATGTTCCTAATTAATGGCAAGACTTCTTACTGATAACACAAGGTCCAAGGGGGGGAAAAAAAAAACAAATCACTCAACTATCCTATATACTGAGAATAACAAAATCCATAAGGTATATTCAAATACTGTTCAATACACTTCCAATTATTCAAGCTCATTTGAGAAACCGTCATCTCTGATGTTTCATCAATACAGAATTCTACTGAGATTCTGTGACCAGAAATAGACCATTCAGTGTCAAGTTGACCCTGTGCAGAGAGCTCAATAAAAAAAGGCTCATATTACAACCCTGAAAAAATAAAATGTGTTTATTTTTAATGTTAGTTATGTTAATTAAGTAGCAGTGTGTCAGATCTTAGCCAAATAACACCTCATCTTAATCCAGAAACTGTCTTACATTTTTAACTTGCACTCATAAGTTTTGTGTTGCATTAATCTTCAAGATTTTATTACCTTATTTATATCATACTTTTATGTTTTATTATTATATCATTACATTGTATATATTATATCATATTGAATATATTATATTGGGTTTAAATTTTTATCTTCAGGATCAATAACTTTTATTTTTATTTAATTTTATTTATTTTTATTTTACTTTAAATTTGAAAACAAATATTTTGGAAACAAATCATTACAACGCAAATCATTTGTAAAATATGTAAAATCAAAAGGAATTTATAAATTTTTTTTTTCTGTCTGTAGAAGTAGTGGACTGCTTTGTTTAGATAGAGATGTGTTTATTCATCTATTTCAACTTTCTATTATTCACTTATTATGTTGTTGATTAGTACCTTAATAGGAAGCTGCAGAGTAAAAGGAACAGTTAAGATGCCCTAAGCTAGGAAGCTGTACTGTGGAGTCAGAAAATACATGCTGCGTATTTAAACTAAGGTGCTTTTTTGTACCAGTGACCCCAACTTTAAATACAGTAGCTAGGATTTGAAGATCATAGAATCACAGATGAATGCTTCTTGCAATATTTTCTTGCCTAATTGACTTTCTGCTCTGTGAGAGAAGAAAAGCAAATAATTCGGGGCCTAAAGGATATATTACTTCACAACTATGGAGAGAGTGCACAACTCTGAGAAAAAAATTAGATAAGAGAATGCAAAAAAGAGGAAATGTACATAGAAAAAATAGGAACTGTTACAAGAAGCTACTAACAAAAAACTGCAGAAATCTGTTCACTCTGAGATCGAGTTAAGACCAAGAAATATCAATTACTATTTTGGTTCACAATTATTTTGCAATGTGGCCCATGACATGTATTTGTTGTTTTTTTCTTTTGTTGATTTTTTTTCAGACTCCAGTAATAAATCTGCTCACAAATGAGAATGTATATTGCTGCACATTTAAACAAAAATTAAACTGAATACTATCTCAACTAAGAAAGCTTTAATTGCTGAGTACTTAGACACAACCTTTACTCTCGTCATTATAAAAATTACTCCCCAGTAACATTTCCATCATAATTTTAGCTCAGTTACAAATAAAAGTAGTACTCAGTGTAACAGGCCTATAAAAGAAAGACTACCCAAATCCTATGTTTCCTTCACAAACTACTGTGCCAGTAAACCCATAGCCAGAGCTTAAAAAAATCTTACCTTTTGATGAAAATATGCTTCTTGGGTCTTGGACTCCCACAACCCAACTACTAACTAGTTCTTCTAGTTAATACTTCATAAGCACTTCCATTGGAGTGGGAAAAATAAAACAAAGGATTCTGACCAAGTATGTTCCAATATAATTTGATGACATGAAATACAATGTAAGTATATTTACATATATATAAAGCCATAAAATTAATTGATAATTTTGCACATTATCCTTTTTGATGTTAAAAATTCTTGATCTGGTTTTTGAAGCAAATTGATGACTCACTGGTGTGACTAAGAGTAGTTTCAGTCTGCAGCTGTCAACACGTTATGTCTGCAGTTACCCTAGAATGGTGTGTTAATGACCCCAGTTCCCATGTGCTTCACTATGTTCACTTATAGTTTCTAAAGGAGATGGGTTTTTCACTTCAAAGTACTATCTCATATCTGGATGCAGTCTGAAAGGACTCAGAGGGTGTGAGCATTTTGAAGGCATTGAGCACAGCAGGTCCTACACTGTCTGGGCACCTGATTGTTCAGGTGTTTGAAAATGTTATTTCCTCCAGAGATCTCAAATGTTTTCCCTCAGCAGTACTCAAATAGGTGGGAATATAATCCTAAAAAAAAAAAATCCTAAATATAAAAAATCAATAAAGCAGTGAGAATGGGAACTCTTTGAACCATTTGCTAAGAAGGCAAATCTGCAACCACTTTCTCAAAGGTGTTAACAGTACCAGTATAAATAGTCTGGACATGATAGTGTCAAAAAGGACTTGAGTATAGTCAGGCTGGCACTGATTTGTTGTGGGTTGTTTTGTGGGTTTGAAATTCTTTGGGCTTTTGGGGTTTTTTGGGGGGTGGAGCGTGGAAATTTTTTTTTGGGGTGTGTCTGGTGTATCTGTACAATCTGATTGATCTGTACAAGTCTGGTGTCATAGGATTTATTTGATCACAGGGGTTTTGTCTGATTTTAAGTTCTTTCTGGATAATGCCTCTTCATAATTCAGTGCAGAGATATGTATGGTGTAACTTTATTTTCCTAGTTCCTTATGGAAATCCAAATGTAATGTATTAAGTACTTATTTAACTATTTATCTTTGTGTTTACTTGAGCTTATTCCTATCACATGCTTCCTTCCTGGGTGTCAGTGCCATCTGGGAAAATTTAATGTCAGATATTTTAATGAGTTTTAGAATCTAGTGACAGTTATCTTACACTGCAGAAAAGCTCTGTTGTCTCTTGTGTGAAATGATAAGTTTGGAGCCACTCAGCAGTAAAAGATAATTTGAAAAAATTCTTTTAACCTAATCCCCAAGGTTAAGAAATGCTTCATATAAGTGAGGAGATGTGCTTGACACACTCTTTCTGATCCAGGAGGTAGGTTCAGCTCTAGGTTTTGTTAAGCCTCATGGTGCTCCTTTGGCTGTGAAAACCTTTCCTTTTGGTGACACTCTGAGAGCACTTGCCATACTGTGGCATGATGGAGGGGACAAGTTGGAAACAGATCTCTGGCTCGCTGGCCAGCTCATTACAAGGATGCAGCAGGAAAGGCTGGGCATAAGAGAAAGCAGAAGAAAGGAGCCGTACCTGAGGGTGTCTGCTGCTGAAGTTTATAAGATTGACCAAGTCAGTAGGTCTTTGAGTCCTGTGCAGATCTGAAGTATATGTCAGGATAAGTACTGGAGAATGTTACGTGTCTGTGCTAGCTCTTTCCAAGGCCAGAGCAGTGATATCCTTGTACAGATCAAGTCCCATGCTTTCCTGCGAGATAACATAACTGGGGTAGCAGAGGATAGAAAATAAAAGGGCCAAGTTAAAAATTCATTGGCACAGTTTAACATTTCATAGTACACAAGCCACTACCTAAATAAAAAGGCTTGTCTAACGATTCTTGAGATATTCAATAGCAGTCATTAAGTGATGAGTCATGTTATAGATAGACTACATATAATTATAAAACTTCAGAAGAACTTTGAGAGTTTTTAACAGCAAACCAATTCCTCTTTCATCAGTATTAATAAGCTGAAAGGATTAGTCTTGTATATCCCCTTCCAGATCAGTTACTGATTATGGCTCCATCAGTCCGTGTCTGGTTTGAGCATGAATCTGTTCCGCTTGTATTTTCTTAGTTTATAAGCCACACAAAACCAGGTAACGTTCAAACCAGACCTTCGAGGCACTGCTTCCAAAAATAAAGAGCATATGAGTGTTCACCTCCAACATAAGAACTGCCATAAGTCTGCAATGGCAATAACATATATTTATATTTAGGAAGCTTGTATGAATTAATGATATGAAAAATAAAACACTCTTACAGTTATCATAAATAATGATCTGAGAGGATAATAGATTGCACTGCCTTACAGAGATGTTTCAAAGCTAACAAGAAAAAAGTTCATCCATTCTGTAAGAAAACTCATTGTAATTTCTCCTTATACTTCAAATAAAAAATGGTCAAATTACCCACAGTACTTAACCAAATTAATCATGTATTATTTCAGGCAAAGTTGAAATGTCTAACATGAGTAAAACATTTTTTTGTCTTGTGGCCAAGAAGAAACTGTAAAATATTGTTACTGTAAAAATCCAATGCATAAGAAAAATACTTTGGTTAATTTAGACAGACCGTACTAGTGGTTATATTCGCTTTTCTTTTACCTCAAAGTAAACACTGGCTTTCTTATCAGTTATGTCTCCTTTTCTTTAGACCAGGTTCCTAAAGGTAATTAAATTTAAGTAGATGTCTATAATTTCGCTGATATCAAGCTGTGCTGTGGTAGCTAGGAAAATTGATGACATGAGTAAGCCCTTGTAAAACCCAGCATCACCTGTTCTTCCTGCCCTACCCACCCATAAAGTCTCTCCACCCTTAAAGTCTGCTACCCTTTAGTGAGATCTTTCCTTTGGTTTCTCCACTGGAGCTCCAAACACTGCAGGATTTTGTCAAAATGCAAAATTACTGATGTGTAAAGAGTTCTCTTTTTCCTTTAATATGATTTTTATCTGAATTGGGTCTGGAATTGCCTTTTAACCTCTTGGGCTTATCACTTCAAAAAGCTAATGTTAGACTACAATTTAGCAGACGTGGATTTGTGGACAATGCTGTGGTTAGCAGCAGTTTCCCAAGAGCTCAATGCATAAAGATAAAATAATGACATATCTTGTTGAGAATAAGTTGACCCGTGGATGTGCCCTAATACAGAAGAAAATTGAAAGCAGGGAAAGTGTTTTCTTCCTCTTCCTAGAAACAAAACAACAAAATTGTATTTTATGCTACAGTGCAGAACTGTCCACTTGTACACTGAAGTAGCACAAGAGTCTAAGAAATTTAAATCAGTGAAAATAAAGCAGAAGCACCAACTCTTACTTTAATAGTCTTAAAATAAGTCACTGTGCCTGGAGAGTGAAAGAATTTTCTTTACAACTCACACCTGGTAATTTCACTGTATGTGGCTATATTGTGGTAAATTAGAAGTTGTAAAGGATTATATTTCTCATCTTCATGCTCAGTCATGGAGTTAAGTCACTTTTTCACTTGGATCTCTTAAAAAAGAAACAAACCCAACTACCATACCTCAGATGTCTGAAATAAGACCAGCTTTCAAAACCGCTGATTGAAAATTGGCAGGAGAGACAAAAATCTCTACAAACATTCAACTAAAGTTTTCTCCTAAGTCTTTCATGTGTATGCCTGTGAAGGGGAGGAAAAGGAATGATAAGATATTTGTCAGCAGAGGATCCACAGGTACTTTGCTCATCTTTCCAAGGGGATCATTTCCTTACTGTCTGAACTTAGTGGCTTGGAGATCTAATATCATTATTGAAGTGATGCCTCATCTACAGAAAGAATTCATAGGAAGAAGAGAAATCTGATGATAAAGACAGACATATCTGACATAAAGAAAGACTGTGGATATGTGAAAAGCTGGCAATGGAGATTTTTGAAACTACTGTCCTATGTGAATGTATTATTGCTTTCAGGGTCATTAGAATTGCCCTAAGATGTGCTTTCTATAAAATCAAAGATGTACAGGAAAAAATCCAGAATATCTCTTTTCTTGCCTTTTAGCTGATACTTTAGAAATTTTAAAACTCTCATGCAGCATTTTCCCTATAGTCTAATAAAACATGTTTTAAATGGCCCAAAACCATATAGTCAAAAAATTCATTGTGTAAAGAAGAGTGAGTAGTTCCCAAAGTAGCTCCATGTTTGTCTTGTTCACCTTCCTATAACACATTCCGTATATATGTATGACATGGTGGTGAAAGCCCTGCTAACTACACCTAGCTGCTTGTGAATCAATGAGCCCACCAAGGCAAGCTCATCCTTTCCACTGGTTCAGAAAGATGTGACACCTCAAGGAGGCTTAACTTGTGGACCAATCATGCCCTTACCTTTAGCTCACCAGTCTTATCATTTGGTTCTTGAGTTTCTCTTTCATAAGATTATCCTGTTTTATATTTTTATTCTTTTCAAATATGGAACAAGAAGGAACCTGCAAAATTACCTTAGTCATAGGAAGATTTGAAAAATATAGGGCAACTGAACTCATTCTCTGCATGTGGAAGTGTAGATTTGTCATAACTCTCCTTTAGACTTTTCTCCATCTTGCAGAAAAGAACTTGCATATCTGTAGGTCAGAATGAGGGTAGAGGCATACCTCTCTCTACCTTGATATTTATGACATTTAATTGCAAAAGAAAAGCCTGACTTTCAGTCCTGATGTGACAGGATTTTTTTTATTTTTATCAGGTGATGCTCATGTAAAATATTTAGCTATTTGTGGCTGCTGATGTTGCTTGGCAAGGCTGTAAATATGTTTAGATTGCTTTCCTTTTAATGCTCTAAAATATTTCCTCACACACATACGCATCCAAACCAACGTGAGTACTTAGTAGCTTTACATCTATGAGCCACATGAAAGCCCAGTTCTTTGAGAGTGTCTTGTTCTTCTGGACATTTTGGAAAAATAACAACATTCATGTTATCATATGTAGGTATGGCAAGGTCAGGTCTGCCTACAAAGCCATCTCTTTGAAACAATGTCAACTAATAATTCAATTCTTTTTTCTGGAATAGTCTAAAGGCTTCTAATCATCCAGAGAGGACCTTCCCTTATGTTTTTGAGTATGTTTGTACAATTCAGGATTCAGAGCTTTTGTTTGAGCACAGTATTTGTCTCCTATAACTGCTATTGCAACCAGATGTCACATTCTATATGCAAAAATTGCACTCTCTCTGCCCAAATTATCTTTCACTTCAAATGTGTTGGCTTAGAACAACCATTCAAAAAAGCACAGTACATTGTCTGTGTGCAGACATCTAACCATACATTATGTGCCAGCAACACCATTCACTTTTGTGATTCTAATGTCCTTCAAACATAGGAATTCCAAAAGGTTCTATACTTCACCAATTTAAAGGTGGTTTGAGTGACACTAATGACAAAATAACAGGAATTTAGTTTGCTCTGATCATCTCAAAATGTGGGTTGCCTGGGTGGATTTGTGACATGCTTTGTTATGCTCTAATAACATGATGTTATCACCATGTCTGCTTGAGGTAATGCAAGTCCTGGTCCCTCCAAGACTGCTGAATGAATAAGTGGTATAAACCTCAGAAATAACATGTTAATTTAAAATCAGCTTCTATGATTGCATCATGAAAAGCTTCTTACTGAGGCATATCTCTTGCAATTTTTTAAGAACTATATAAGAGCCACAAAATAAAATACGTGGAAAGTGGAATATCTTATAATGTGTTGCCATTTCTGAAAAAAAAGCAAAGCAAGGAAAGAATTTTATCTGTTGTTAAAGCAAACTAGTGAGAATGTTTCTGTGTATTTATTTAATGCTTTTATAAAATATTGTAAATGGTGAATATCCAACAATAAAATTGAATTCACAGTCTCCAGAACATATGCCAAAATTGCCATAATTGCCCAAAACCAGGGAAATGTATCTTGCTGCATGGTTTAATCTCACATCTGCATTACAGAGGTTAGTCAAATCTATTCTTTCTTCAGTCTATACCTTTTCAAAGGGAAAATGTTTTAAATGTCAAACAATGTGACTTTTTTATGTTCAGTCTTCTTTCTCTTCATAGTATATCTGATCCTATTCAAATTATCAAATTGCCTTTTTAACAAATGGTAATTTTAAAGAATTTGTATGTCATTTCAACAGAAAAGAGCAATTTAAAACCCGTTGTAATAAGGACAGCCTTTTAAACTTTCTTCAAGGCAACTACAAGTAATTTAATTGTGGCATGTGCAAAGAATTTCTAATAAGTCTAATTAACATATGTTTATTTCTAATTTTTCCAGTTTTCACCCATCCACAAGGGAATTTTTAAAAGCATTTATTTAGCAAGAACAGCTAAGAAAACAAACATCTCCTAGAACTAGCAAGCAGCACTGCTCACTCATCAGAAGAATTATTAGTATCTCTCTGACAAAACTGCAGAGGGAGGCTACTACTGATCTTACTGCTAGTTGGTACTGAACTATTTATTGATCCATCTTTTTCTGTTGCATCTTCCCACAGCAGAGTTCCCATTTTCCTTTATCAGCATAATTCTCCTACAGAAGTGTTACACCTCCATGTAATGTCAGTAGGCTTAATATCAGCTGGCAATTTGGAAGAGTTGACCAGAAGAAGTAGTCGTTCACAAGACATGAAACAACATCAGCTCACAGGATGTAGAATTGCTGGAAATCAGCAGCTGCCCCATTCAATTGCTGCTTTGGTTTGGTCTGGTTTAACGTATTCAGAGGCAGAGATACTAAGGCAGTGGGGTGGGAACTTTTATCGTTTCCTGTCTCTTCTGTGTGGGCTGGGGACAAGCCCTTTGCTGGAGCAGAGGAGAGCATTGTTTTGCAGACCAGATTTGATGGCTCTTCTGAGCTTACCTCCTGTCATCCCAAAGCAGGAGAGTTGAGAGTAGAGCAAAGGGAACCTCACATTATTTGTTGCTGAAACCAGGATGTTATTTTCTATGTGTTGACACAGTTTTTGTTTTGGAGATCTGGGAGTTAAGAACAGGAGAGATGGGTATGTGTGTGTATGAGACAGAGAAAGTATACACGGCCTATATTTTCACAAATACAAATTTTAAAAGAATTATTTTCTCCGAGTTTAATCATAAAGTGTTTAAAAAATTTTCAGGCTGAAAATCCCTTTACCTCAAAAATGAGCAACAAGTAATTAAAAACTTGCTAAGAATTGGGCCCTATACTACCTAACGTCACTAGAGCAACCATCAGAGTGTATAGGTCCATTAAACAATGGAACATCTGCAGGATGTTAATATAAAAATACACTGCCATCAGGGTTTACCTAAGTTAGCAGTTGTCTAAAGCTCATATATCTGTGCTCATATGCATCAAGTAGGCGTCTGCTTTTCCTCTCAAAACCTGAGTCCAGTCTCTACCCATTGAATCCGTCAGACTGACTCAACACAGACACTAAAACCATTCTCAGGGTGCAGACACAAAAAGACAATGCTCTATGTCAAGGAAACACAAAGGGGGGAAAAGGAAAGGACCTGTCATGTGGAAAGACCTCTACCTGGTAATTGTAGAGGAGAAATTAGGATTCAACCTCTGTCTAGTAATCAGATAAAAATTGCATCTGGAAGTGAACCCACTCTTAACCATGCACAGCAATAGGTTGAAAGTGAGGATCCTCTGCCAAGGCTCACTAAAAGAGTGATTTTTTTTTTTTTAATAGCAAGTAATTTAGCCATTACACGTGAAAATGAAAGGAAGCACTGTGCCAATAATGCTACCTATAATCATGATTCAGAGAATACTGTTTCCAAGAAAGGCATTTACATACAGAAGACATTCTACAAGTCTGAAAATGGGCCCAAGTTGGGAGTAGATAATTTCTATGAAAAGAAATCTGAGCTAGAAATAAGTTTTAGAATTCTAAACTTACACAGACTTGAATATGGAAGTTATGGTTTTTTTCTGTTCCTTGGCAACAGAACATGTGCAAGGGAACTCAAGAGCCAAATACCTGCCTCATCTGTGAAAGGTCAATATGGAAATTAGAACCAGGAGAATACCAAGTAGTGTAGGCTGGGATGCACATCCAAGAAGTCATAAGAATGAATATTTCAAACATATCAGATTGCATAAGTTAAGAACAGCCAGGAAAAAGTTCACTTTTGAAACCTTATATGTATATATATGTGCATGCTTACATGTATACACAGATTTACATACAGCAACATGATTTTCCTACCAGAACATTTGTTTCAGAACAGACTGCCTTATGCTAGGGTCTCCTACATCTCTCAGAACTTCCATCCCAGCACATTTTCCTAGGTGAAGACACCAGTCTTCACTGGTGCTGGGATATCAGTGGATATCTGAGGTAGGTGTGCAAACATCGACAAGATGACTTTGCAAGTTCCATACACCTTTTCCCCAGCCTAAAATAGTCTCCCACAGCCAGGTACTTACACTGAGGATAGCCAATACATCCTGCTTCAGTGTCATGAACCATAGTAGTAGCATATTTCTACTACATTTATGAGGTTGAACCAACTGACAGCTGTAGACAACCAGCCTGTTCAGACACTAGTTGAGCTGAGAATGTAGTGATCAGTTAGTGCTGTCAATGAGTAGCAGCCTTCCAGCATATGAAAGAGAAACCCCTCAAGGATGTGGTGTATTTTAATGTTGAAATCTAGGAGGCAAAAGTGCTTGGGGGTTTGCTGAAATTCTGTGGTGAATGTGGAAGTGATCACCTTGGAATTCAGTATCTACTGTGGCAGTTAGAAAAAACTTGGATCTTGCCTTCAGTATAAGTCAATTAGTACCTGAACTTTGGTGGATTATTTTTTTTTGGCCCAAGTTCTCCTATTGTATGAAGGAGTAACAGACCTTTCTTAGTGCACTTTGTGACAATAAAATATTAGGGGTGCTGATACAACCAGATTTTGTGCTAGCTAGAGGTAAATAAGAAGACTAATATTTCAGGAGTCCTGAAATTTAATTTAATTTTACTTTTTAAATTAAGCACCTGAAAGAAAAGGTGGAATTCTTAATACAAGGCATTATTACCAGATCCACAGCATTGCATAGTACAATACATTTCTTAATGATGCCAAACAGGAAATAATACTCGGTTTCTGTGTACTGGACAGCAAGCATTCTCACAATCACAGTGAAAGATGAGGAGCAGAGAATTGAGCGGATCTTTGTTGCATTTTAAAAAGGACAAGGGGTCACAATACTGCCAGTATTCATGTAGAGTTACTATACTCAGCAACAATGAACAAGTATCGTTTGAACATCTATAAAGCAAAAGAAAATTGTGACATTTTGTAAGGAATCAGTAAAAACACTGTAATAACATGGAGATTCATCAACAGCAGAATCTCCAAGAGGCGCTGCGTGCATCAAAAAAACTTCAGGTTATTTCCAGAAAAATCCGTGGGGCTAATGGGATTTCTGAGATGAAAAAAAAAAAAAAAAAAAGAACAGTCTTTTCACTTTCTTTCAAATGTGAAGTGCAAACATCAAAGGAATATAGCACTCCAAAAAGAAAGGATAGAGTATAGGAAAAGCAATAGAGCTAAAACTTGAAAATAGCCAGGTAAAAAAAAAATAAAAATCACAAAAACAACAACAGTGAGCTGTCTGACATGTTATTGCTATTTCTTAGATGCATTCCTTTGTTGCCAAAATTCAGTGAAACCTCTTAAGATGACTTGTATAGAATGAATATCTTCTGAATTTCAAAGCCATTCTGTGCCATTTTGTGTGTCTGTCTCAAGGAACGGCTAAAATAAAATTAGTGTGGTTAAAAGTTAGTTGTTTATTGCTCTTCTCTTAAAAGGGTAATTTATTTCCAGTTACTGCAAAGGCTGTAGAGACCCTCAGTTGATTTTCTCTATGAAAAGCTTTTGCAACTTAAATTAATACTTGAGAACAAAAATCATTTCTCCTTTTAAGAAAATGGAAAAGAATTGTCTAACCTGGTTTAATTTACACTTGAATTTTTTCTTTTTTTTTTTTTTTTAGTGATCCAGGCTGTCTGACCTTCCTAAGCTTGGTACCTCTAATTAGGGAAATTAGTGCCATCAGTGGATCATAGTTTGATCTCACAGCTAATACATTTATTGTTTAGGATGAAGCTGGATATTGCCAGCGCTGTCCAGTTTGATCCCATGACCAGTGGATTTGTTTATGTAATCTCATTTGAAACTACTAAAAAAGGAAGCAAAGTGTTTGTTTTTTTAAAAAAAGAAAAAAACCACCAGCCTCCGGGTCACGTACTCTTCTCAGGTTCAAAAGGTGTATTTCCTTTAGGGTTGTATCATCACCAGGAGATAGAGAAAACCAAGAGGGCCATAAGCCAACAAAATCCTGCATTTGGGGACATAACTTCAAACACATCAGTGGCTCCAGAGTGCCACGCTTACACCAGTATCTGCCAGTTTGCACAGGAGCCAGAGGCAGTCAAGCAAAGCAAATGGGTTTGATTAGGCAAGTAGAAGATGCAGAGGTCCAAAATACAGGTCTGGGACAAAGCTGCTCCAGTATTCTTTTTTTCCAAGTTGTGCTGAGTGATATCAACTGTCTCTTCTTTTACTGAATTCTTCTCAGGAGGGACCAGTGTGTCAACAGCCAGGCAAATGTAGCATCCAGCTTTCAATGTTATCATGGAAGGCAGGGAGAAGGGTAAGAAATGTTGTAGTATCCTGCAGGTGTGCAAAAGACTTCAAGTGTGTGGGACCTCAGAAAAGTCTAGCAAAGGTTTTTTGTTTTGAGGACTCAGTATTGTTATCTATGTATGAAGCTTTTATCCGGAGATGTGCACTTCATCTGAATTCCGAAAAACCTTTGTTGTGCATCCTATGCAGGAACAAAACAAATTGCTCTAAGAAAGAAGAAGCAAAATTGTCAAAGTCAGGGGGATCCAAATGAAAGATACATTTAGTGGAAAAAACAAATATAAGAAATGCATTTATCAGATGTCTATAATCTGTGCAAAGTAATGCTCCTTTGGACTGTGAAGGTAATTGCTCTTCTTTTCCTCTCTCATGATAAATATCATATTTTATACTGTATGTTGTTTCTTTAGAGTAAATAAAGTATTTTTTAACTCTAGGAAAATCAAACTTTGGGAAAAAGCCTGACAGTAACTAAGAATTAAAATATATGGAAAGTAGGAATTAGGATCCCTGGAAAACAGGAACGTGAACATACAACCGTAAGAACATGAGTTTCTGTTTTGTGATTCACTTCTTGGAGTTCTAAGATCGTAAGTTAAAATGGTATTGGTGGGATGCAAAGACAGAAAACTCAATCTTCTCTCAAATAGGTATTTAATAGAAAATTAATCCAGGATATCCATCTTCCAGTCCCAGACCTAAAGAGCTTTTTATTGTAACTTTTATGTAAAGGCTTCCCTCTGTAAAATGGAGATGACAAAATCTGTGCGCTTTTATTCAGATCATACGATTTTAGGGCAAGAGCTATCTGCTATTATCATTCACTTACAAGACCTAACGTAATTTGTGGCTGGTTTCAGTCCAACAATTTATTATTCTTTTCTTTAGAAATATTCCTGCAAATAGGAGTAGCAACAGAAATGACATTTTCTCCCAGACAGGGAGATCCAGGTTGGCAGGCTTTGTGATGGTGGGGGCAAGAGGTGTTGCTGATGCCAATATAATTAATGATTGAGCTGGCAGTTTTTGGACACTTGTGATGGAGCTGTCTTAATCCGATTGAAATAATGAAACCTCACATATCTTATGAGTTTTAAAGGTGTAAAATTATTTACCTACTCTTTAGATAGGCCTTGGCATATTTCCTGGTCAATACTCTTCATCTATTTCATTTGTTATTTCATTAATATCACAAACCCAGAATCAGTTAGAAAAGATGTCTAAGGTCCTTCCTATGTGATCAGGCTCTCTACAAATACAAAATAAAATCCACATGCAATATCTCAGATCACCCTGAACTTCAGCAACTATTCAGAGATGTCCATACAGTTTGAAGTTATAGATATGTCTCATACCTGTCAACTGTTGTTCATCTGCAGTGCAAACATCCCGCTCCATGCGTTCTTTAGTTGTCCCTAAAATGGCCATTGATCGTAACCAACTTCCAGCATGGGGATTGAGGTGACTTTTTCCTTTCACCATTCTACTCCACTCACATTCTGCCTATTCATCAAACCTTCATCCCACAGCTCAAAATGCCCGAAACAATGTGGCACTGTCTGACAGGTTATGGTCTGATCATGAGCTAAAGTGAGATGACACACCTAAAAGTGTGCCCCACTTTGCTAGTGAAAGACTTCTCACAATAGCCTATATCAAAACCTTAACACCCAGAAAAGGGAATAAAGATGTTTCATCTATAATTGTAAATTTTGGGTTGCATCTCTCAAAAAAAAATTTATATGAGTTTTAATTTGTTCTACCAATGACATACTATAAATCTGGTAGACAAACTTACTGCATTTGAGAAAAAATCCAGAGTAGAATTTACAGATTAAATTTTATATAAATACATGTGCAAGTAGCTATGCTAAATTACATGGTTGATTACTGGCTTTTATTTTGGTAAATAGTGTTTGGCACAAAGGATTTATTGCTCTTTAAGTGATATGATATAGGTACTATTACTGTATGAGAGAGCTTGAATTGATAAAAAATAACAGCTGCATAAAGGATTATTTGCATACAATTATCATAACCAATATTTGGTTGTGCTTCAGTTTACTCACAAATAATTTATGTGGTGATTCATTTTCAACTTAGCTCACCGTTCCACTTCATTAACAGTAAAGAGAAAGATGATATCAGAAAAATATTTTTTGCCTGGAAAATAAGTATTTCCTACAGCCTGTTGACAAAGACTGCACAGAAATCCTTTTGTTTTTTCAGTGTGATCACACTTAAGATGCGTCATATATTCTCTTGCCTCTGGAATGGTTTGACTGCATGATAAAACAGGTTTTGTGAAGCTAAGAATCACCCCATACCATAAAAGCAGATGCACTTAGTAAGTAGACTTCTACAGAGGGTTTTCATGAATTCAGTGACAAAACAATCTGCAGTGTCTAACAACTGTAGAATTTGAAGGATCTAGAAGTGATTAAAAAACGTCAATGTTATGTGCTTATACGTGTAAAAATGTATGTATCCATACATGTCTTGAGAAAGTAAACAACTAATAAATGTTTTACACATTTTAAGCTGTAATAATTACAAGAATATTCCTTTAATTCATACAAATATTTGTTTAAAATGAATAATTTTACTGGTAGGTAGAATACAGGTTATTAAAAATTAGGTTGTTTGGGTTTTTTTAACTGTAGTTGCATTTGCAAGACAGGAAACTTAGCATGGATCTGGGTTGATACTCAAACTGTTTTATTGAAAAATTACATTTTGAGAAGTTGGTATGAAAGTAGCTACCAGTGCTGTCCTGAAGTCTCATGAGAAAACACTAAGACCCTGGGTAAAATGTTTCATGAGCCAGTAGCATAACATGTGGCCTGCTACAGATATACTGATCATAGTGGAGCTATGCTGCCATAAGTGGAGCCAATCAGATTTGTCACTGGTATATTTTCAAGTACTTTTGTGTACTCAGTAAATGTTCTCTTCCATTTGAAAACACTTTTAACTGGCGAGCAGTGATAGATCCCAAGGGAATGGTATGAAGTGGTGATAGGAGGTTCAGGTTGGACATTAGGAAGAGATTCTTTACTGAGAAGGTGGTCAGGCACTGGTACAGGCTCCCCAGGGAAGTGGTCACAGCACTGGGCTTGACTGAGATCAAGAAGTATCTGGATGATGCTCTCACTCACATGCTCTGACTTGGCTGGTCCTGTGGAGCCAAAACTTGGACTTGATGATCCTGATGGGTCCCTTCCAACTCAGGATTTTCTATGGACTCAGAAAATGTTAGATCTTCATCAACCCCATAATGAAGTGATGATCAGAGTCCCTTCCTTATATGCTGTTCAGGTTAAGTAGGAGATTCAGCATAAAAACATCTCTTTTCCTCCCCCTTCTAATTTCTAGTGGGATTTGGAGACCTCCTTCCTCTCTGAGACTGGAATAAAGATTGTGGGGCAGATCTGAGGACATGGGGATGTGTTATTTTCAAAATAGAGATTACCTAGTATACCCACAAAATTCTGACAGGATATTCGCTGTAATTTTTATCTCTTGATGCAGACATGTACACCATAAACACAAGTCAAGGCTGATTTGGGTCTATTCCTGGTATTTAAAGCCTTATGTTATAACGCTTCTTATTTCTGGGGACTTACACGTTGTACTTCTAGGTGTGTTCAGCAACACAAGATACTGACAGGCAATGCTATCTATAATACTGACCAAATCATTATCTCTAAAGATTTGGTCATTTTGGAAATCCAAGTAGGTCAGTAATAATGAGAGATCAAGAAATCCAGATCAACTGAATCCTCCCCACGATAATGCCCAAGATACTGCCCTCAATATACCCATGTGTTTGGACTTGCAATTTTCCTTTGGAAAAGAATAGTTCTTGTGTCCACACTTCCTGATTCACACTTCCTGAGGCTCTTCATCAGCCAGATTACAGGGCTGTGCCATCACTTTGCATAAAAGCAGGGAAAGGATGAGATTTCCATACTGAACATGTTATGAATTTTACCAGTTGATTCCTCAATGCAGATGCTATCAAATTTTACAGCTTGACTCTTCCAAATCACCCCCAGACGTGGGTGAGTCCAACAGGCCCAGCTGCAGTGTGCCAGAACAAAGGGTTGTTAGATTTAACAGTCCCTTTGCTTTTACACATCCTGGATGATAAACTGCATAAAAGCATCCATCTGGTCTCTGCACTTGCGTTAATAGACTTTCCTTAGACGCTTTATGGTCTAAAAGATAATCCTAATTTGAAATACACTAGCTTGGGAAATATGTTAGTGGCAGATGAATGATATTTGCAGACTGCTGAAAGTCATTGATCTGGGATCACTCATACATCTTGATTTCATTCCCACTAGAGAGCCTGATGTCTCACTGCTGCAGAAGGTGCAAGAAACTCCAGAGAAAACAGTCACATCCAATGTTCAAAAAGTTAATTGCTTCCCTGCATCAGAGTCAAATAACACAGAGGTAAATTCCATCTAATAGTAGGTAACAACCTTATTACTGTCCTTGTTTCTGTTTTACCTGTGTTTTAGGCAAGAAATTTTTTTCCTGTTTAGTAAAACTATGTTTTGGAAGTGGAGTAAGTCTCAAAACATGCATTGAAAAATATCCAAGAATCACAAAACTGAGAACAATGAACATAACTCAAATGCATTTTAAGATACCAGAGGCTTTGCCTTCAGCTCCTGATGGTGGTGATCTGACTGGCTTCAAACCACACACCTGATAAGAACGTTTGGTCCAGGGGACCACACTGAATCAACTCAAAAGCTACATTTTCCAAAAAAATGTACTGCATTGGTACAAGGGCCTTAACACAGGCTGCTTTGGTATCCTGATCTGTTCCCTGTGTGCCAAACTACTTGCTCATAAATGAATGGGAGAAGTTCCTTCAGGATATGTTGGTTGCCTATGTCTCCTTGTTTAAACCATAATTTGAAGCTGGGCAGATTCATAGAAATGTGTGCTGCCGCAACATTTTGTTTATCAGGAGAGGGTTTAATCCTTCTTTGGGTGCAAGAGCTTCAAGTTGGTGGCCTTGTCATGTGCTATGGGAGAAAGCATTGCTCCAGTCCCTGTAAATAAGTGAGACTGGAGCAGAGAGGCCTTCTGCCCCTGTAACTGCTCTGGCAAATGAACATCGGCGTTACGTGTGCCTTGGGTAGCTGTTAATATAACCAGCCTGAGAACTGATAGAAAGCTAGACATGGCAGCTAGGAAATTAACTTTGGGGTGCTCATTCAGCAGCATGGAGTCTGACACATAATTATATCTGACCTTGAATGAATGATGTGTAAAATATTATAAATTATGTCTGCTACAGTGTGCAAAGAAAGTTTCACACTGGAAGCTGTAAGAATGTTCATTTAGTACAGCAGATGTTTAAGTGAAAGATACAGGAAACCTCATCATGGGATAGCCTGTCCAAAGGGAATATTTCTTTTCCCCTCTCAATAATGTCTGCCTTAATCTTACACCTCAAACTACAGGAATATTATTACTTCACAGTTCCACATTCTTTGCATAAGGATGGATATTTAATAGTACATAGACATTTTAGATTAATTTTTATCCAGAAAAATCATCTGACCTCAGGAATCTCTGCTGACAATGGCTTCCAGAAATCATTTATGTGTTGGGCAGAAATCAGAGATGGGCCTGGTTCTGAAATACAGATGAATACACTCTGAGCTTGCTCTTCCATGTGAAAAGAGGAAGAAGGTGTGCAGCTAGAAGTCCTTAGTCTTTTTCGGTCTTCACTTCAAAACACATAAAATTATTATGTGTCCTGGAAAAGTTACTGTTTTGGTGGCCGCCAAGATACTTTCTAAAGCTTCAGGTTTTTAGCAGGTTTCATGCTTTTTTTCCATCTATAAATATTTAAAAAAAAATAAATTAGTTATTTATACTGGAAATCAGTCTTTTGGTTTTGTCATGCTGCACACTTCACAAGTGGATAATCCCACTTGTGGATTATACCCTGGGTATAAAATTATATCCCAGGGTATAAAATGTTCTAATAATCCTACTTCATAATCTTTCCTGGTTAAGACAGACTTGTCCTTCAGGACATCATCTGTCTGCATTTTAAATACCTCCAGGGATGGTGATTCCACCACTTTCCTGGGCAACCTGTTCCAATGCTTAACAACCCTTTCAGTAAAGAAATTTTTCCTGATGTCTAACCTAAATCTCCATTTCCTCTCATCCTATCTCTTGTTACCTGAAAGAAGAAAACAACTCCCACCTCTCTACACCCTACTTGCAGGTAGTTGTAGGGAGTGATAAGGTCTCCCCTCAGCCTGCTTTTCCTAAGACTAAAAAGCCTCAGCTCCCTCAGCTATTCCTCATGTGACTTGTGCTCCAGACCCTTCACCAGCTTCATTGACCTTCTCCGGACACGCTTCAGCATTTCAATGTCCTTCTTGTAGCGAGGGGCTCAAAACTGCACCGGGCACTTGAGGTGCGGCCTCACCACAGCTGAGTACAACGGGACAATCACTTCCCTACTCCTGCTGGTCACACTGTTACTGATATAGGCCAGGATGCCATTGGCCTTCTTGGCCACCCGGGCACTGTGCCGGCTCATGTTCAGATGGCTGTCTTAGGTCTATTTTCTTAGCAAGCAGGTGAGCATCTATATCCAACCCACTTTCATTACATGTAAGAAATCCCCTGGAAGTCACCCAACTTACTTGTGAGAGCACAGAGTGTTTAGCACCTTAGGCTGGACAGTACGTTCACATGAGCTACACTGCAGCAGGGATGGACAATCCTGGTTTTCCAAAGCACCACATGGACAGCTGGAGGCTGACCTGT
The DNA here is from genome assembly GCA_013399135.1 of Heliornis fulica. Classification (NCBI taxonomy): domain Eukaryota; kingdom Metazoa; phylum Chordata; class Aves; order Gruiformes; family Heliornithidae; genus Heliornis; species Heliornis fulica. The sequence continues at coordinate 389,704 of VXBZ01002985.1, forward strand.
GTAAAGCAAACAGCTGTCAGCTTACTGTCTTGTGTTCCATTTCCAACATCTCTATGCAATTTTCTTGCCTTCAAAACAGAGTTTAATTGAGTTTGTGTTGCACTTGATAGTGTGCTGTCAGAATTGATTGTATTTTTTGACCATTTCCTGCTGCATGTTCCCTGTTCCTGTTTGGATATTACAAGCAGATGCTTCCCACTCATATGGGGAAAAGTTTTCACAGCTGACAGTAAGAAGCTTGTGCATTTAGTTACCTTGACAAAATGCGAAAAATTTAATTGAAACTTCCATTCTCACTGACATTTGTGAGAAATTAAGCTGCAAGTTCAGATACTCTTTCTCATAGGTATTTAACCAACCAATGTTTTTATAAAATAAAGTATCTAACTATAATAAGGTAAATTAACAAGACTTATTTAAGTTCAGATCTTAGAGGTAGACAGGGTTAGTAGGCTATCAATAATATCCTATAACATACAGAATGTATTGGTTTAAAGTATATGTATGTGTGTGTGTGTATACATGTAAACATAAACATACCCCATGTGATCCAGGATACTAATAGTTTTGCTTTATATATTTATGGAATGTGTAAGTATAAGTTTATAAGCATACAAATATTTATGAACATATATATAGAATCTTTATGTGTATGTATATAAAGATATAGATAAATGCACAACATATATGTATCATACATATAGGAGATACATTCAATATAAATTGCTGCTAGTTTAGGAAATTTTTATAAGAACAAGTTCATTTCTAGTGGCTGGAAAAGAAACCTCACTCTAATAATATGTCTGGGGGAGTTTTGCTTGTTCTTCCACTCTGAGATGGCTCCTTCAAATTGCTTTTTAGTTTTCTATTGTTAACAGTTGACTGTTTACATTAGTCCATCCTATAGGGGTGGGCTAGCAATGAGGAGTAAGTCAATCTGTTCCTTGTCACAGGTAGCTGCTAGAAAGCTTTACTTCAGGTAAAATAAAAGGGATTCTATTCTCTGATTTGATTTGTCATTTATGTTTCTTGGTTGGTTAATCTATGTTGGCTTCCACAGCCCTGAAATGTCTGCTAACTCCTGCAATCCCACTACTAATTGGTACGGTATTTGAAACTTTCCAACTTCCCATGTTGCATTTTGAATTACATAGTATGCTTCCTTAATCTTTGAAAATCTCTTTTGACTGCAAGTTAGAAAAAATCTAGGAGACAATATCTGTCAAACTGAAAACAGTAACAAAATTTTTCTGTAACATTTCCTTTACCTTTAGCAATTCAAGTTCATTCAGGAACATAATACATATTTTTTGTCTCAAAGCCTTTAAATATTTTGTCCTACTCCTTCGGGGCTATATAAAAAGTATTGATTATTGCATGCTTAATGTGATGCTTTTATTATTCATAAGAAGCTAAATAGTTGCCCAAATAACAGGTGAAAACTGAATCCAGAACTTTGGATATTTGTATTTTTCTTACATTTCCATATAAACTAGATTTTATGTTACTACTACATTTTAATTTTGTTTAGAAATTAAGTCCTTATAAATGAATTCACTATAACGGCCCCTTAAGGCTGCAAACCCATGTAATATTCATCCATGTTATTTTGTTATGCCTTCCTTGAAAAATACTTTATGTGTTAAAATTTTGTACTTCTACTAAGTGTAGCTGTTTGAAAAATTTGAGTGTCCTGAATTCTCTACAGTAGCCCTGTAATTATGTAGAGTGAATTGAAAACACTATTGTCAGAGCTATTCATTCCAGCCAATGGGGATTGAACAACCACAGATCCAATAAGATTTTCTGAATTAAGAACCAAAAGGTAAACAAGTAATCTCAAAAAATAATTTTATTTCCTAATTACATTCTAGAATGGATTTTCATTAAACATGCAGTGTATTTGATCACTGATGCTCATTTAACTAAGAATTTTTCCTGAAAATGCTAAGCTTTGCAGGTCACTACAGTAATGTAATGACTCATAATATTTCTTTATGTCTCTTTTTAGGGAGAACGGAATACCAGCAGGACCTGGTAAATAGTTACAGGACCTGTAATTATTGAGAAATATCAGCAATTTCACTTCCCTTCGCTTCTAGAGCAATAGTATTGAATGTCTGCCTACTTTGCAATTATGGCAGCAATCTCTGTGTGGTTCATGTTATTTATTTAATTCCATAGTAATTTTGTGAATGTTTTATTTAAGAACAGATTAATTGCATACCTTTTCAGTAATGAATTGCACCTACTAAACTTTTTCAGTATATCATTTCATAATTGAAAAACCAAGGAATTATTGATTTTAATTATTACCCTTCTTTTAAAGTGAATTTACAAAGGAAGAGTTCTGCAAAAGTAGAGATAATATTTCTCATTGCTGTTACCAGTCATTTCTCATATGATATTGCAGCTTGTATATTCAGAAATAAAATTGTTGGAAAGCATGTTCAAAACAGCTTGGAACGTTTTGGAGTTTTCTTTAAAACAGCAGGTTTTATTGATTGTTGTTCTTTGAATGACTTAGCTAAGACTTAATAAGTCTTAATAATAATACTGCACAAATAATTAATATGTCATAACACACTGCAGGTTGCTAAAGTTGCATTCAATTGAGGGGAGGGAGTCACCCAGCTATTCACTCAGAAGTCCATTTGACTCTTTTTATGACTGTGAACCAACTGTGTATCCCCTACATAAGCGTTGAGGACTGTTTGCTGACAGCGGGCATTCCTCTCTGTGAATTTCCCATGTCAACATTTACGTTCGGCATGTTTGACCTCCTGAGCCTGGTAGCTGGTTTTTGTTAAGTGGCCTCTGGTTTTCAGACATGAGTTTTGCCTGAAGAAATCCTTTAGGTGTACATTTCTTACAGGGGTGTGGGATGAAAAGGAATAGCCAGAAATTAACAGAGCTGAGATACTTCAAATAACTTCAATTATTTATGGACTGAAAGGAGCTACATATACAGAGCCTCAGCCTGGAAGGTAGCTACATCGGTTCAAGAGGAGAACAGACTTCACTGCTTCATATATAAAACTGATTTCTTGAGAATTTCTTTTTAATAATATTCCATTTTAAGGGATCTCCAGTTGCTTTTTTCATGCATATCTAGTACTACACCTTGAAGCCTGTGGAAAAGGTTTGAGAAATATACCAAGAGATAATTCACTCAATGGGAGATAAAAGCTAGTCTGCTCAGCTTGAATATTTGTTAAATTGGAGGTGCCTCTCCAAGTATAAATCCGTTTTCTTTCCTTTCCTTAATACAAGGCATATATCTGAGTTCACACTTGCAAATTCAATCTGTAACGTTCATGCATGTGACTATGTCTTTGTCCAACCTATACGCAACATCAATATATTCTAATTTCCAGAAATAAATGAGAAAAATGTCTTTATTATAGGGTAGAACAAGTGGGTAAAGTCTGACATATAAACTGAAAGAATTTACCGTGATTTTAGAAACATGTTGTTCGCACTAAAATTGTACTATCTGTTCTGAATAGAAATCAACCAAATATACAACACAGCTGAAATGAATATAAAAGGAATTAATGAAGCCCTACTCATCATAAATGTGAAAAATCTTTAAAGAATGTTGGTGTTTAAAATTATTTAGAATTTGTAAACCAGTTTGGGTGTACTATTGATATTTCATATTTTAAAAAAAAGAAAAAACTTCATATTTTTATTTTGAAAGAAAAAATCTACAGAATTATCAGTTACATAAAACTTAAGGGAGAAGAGTATCCCCTTTATGCAATGGGATAATAATGATTGTGAAATACATGACTGTGATCTACTTTTCTCACAAGAGAAAAGGTGTCTTAGCCATAAAGCTCCCATCCCATGGAACTTTCTGGTATGAGCTCTGGTTTGGATGTGACGCTGTCGCTCACAAGAACTTGATGTTTCTTTACAGTACATGTACCATAGCACTGGCTGTACATTACCTGCACTGCTGAGCTGACACATTAGAGATTTATTTGTTGCCATTCTGGTTTTGTTCATTTCACTTTATTCTGACACTTATTTCCACTGGGATAAAATCCATCTTGTCATTTCTTCTCAGTTCAATATCACTATTATCAGAAGCAATATGAAACGTAGTTTCTACATCAAGGCTTTCAAAAATAAGTCCTCGGTCTTGCCATCTGAGGTCATCACTTGTACTGCAGATAGTTTTTGTCTTTTAAATTTAACATTAATGCTCCAAATATGAAATACAGACTACAAAGAAATAATGTCAAAATTTCCATTGATCTCAGACAGGATTGCAATGATCAGTCAATTGCCTAAAATAAGTTATATAATTAATAGATTTACATAAGTCCTTTCTTCAACTTGTAATGTTTCAACAGTCAACAGGAATATTTATGCAAATGTGTCTAGTAAGTGGGTTGGGATGTCAAAGTCCCTTGTGATGGATTGATGATGCAGAGCTCTCTACTTTGTTTATTCCCTCATGTGGCATTCAGTGATTATATTTACTGTCTTCTTCCCTATTTTTCTGAGTCCTTCCTCTTTTTTCTGGATATATTTTCTACTTAGCCATCTCTTGCTTTTTCTCTCCATTTTTCTCTTACTCATTTTGTTTCCATTTTTTCTTTTCTAAACTTCTTGCCAGCTGTTATTTTTTTAACCATTGTCCCCCACTTCAGAAAAGGAAGACCTCTGAGGAGAAGTGGAACTGCAAATATATTTTTTTTTTTCTCCTGATTGCTGTGGAATTAGAAAAGACATCTGCCCTAGCAGGCTGCACCCGCACTTCTGCAGCTGAGTTTCCACTAAGGTACCTTCTAATACAAGAGATCTGGGATATGCTGAGCTGTCTGTACATCTCAAAATGATAGCTCGTTCAGTGTCAAGTGCCATCTTTAGAACAGGGGAAAAAAACTTTGGTGATCTAATTCATGGGTGCCCAAGTGGACATCTAGTTGTCTTTGTGATGTAATTGCTGTATCAATGCCTCATTAACCTTTTTTTCTCCTTAGTTTTAACTCCTTTTCTCTAGCCTTCCTTCTTTTGTTTGCTGTTGCTGGATGTCACGCAAGTTTTTTTAGAAATGTATGCATTTTAAATGGTGATTCTGTATTGAAGAGCCCGTGTAAAAACATGTCTTGTTCACGTCTCTCAGAGGAAGTTTCCTGGTGTTCACTATAATATAAAAGAGAATTTGCTGAAAGATTTATTTTAGATTTCAGTAACTTTTTCATTATATCTATGGAAGAATTTTCTAAAGCAACCATAGTGTGATGCAAAGAAAGATAAAAGCTGGTGAGGATTCAGATATTTAGGAGGGAAATCAGCCCCTGACAAAAGGCTGGAATAGAGTATCTGGAAATTTATGCCATATTTATAAAATCGTATTGACTGGGAGTAGTCAAGAAGAAAATTCTGCAGAAGACACGATGTTGATTACTTTAGCCAAAAGTGAGAAATTAAAAAACTAATGAATATTGGAGAGAGTTACACAATCTATCCAAACTGCTTCCGTGTCAGTAAGTATGGAAGGATTAACTGCAAACCTCTGCAAAGGGTTTGAGAAAAGGCACTGGCCTCTTGACATATCCTCTGTTTTCTAGGATCTTCTAAAAGACCATTCATTAAAGAATAATATTTAACTTGCAACACGGTGACGAAAGGAAAGCAGGTTAAGTCTGGAGTGGGGTGATGTGTATTTTGAAAAACATAACCATTCGCTGTATCAGGCTGATAGCAGAGTTCTGCAGAACTGCTTTCCTTGCTGGTTTCAAAAAGACAACGTGAGAAAGCCCAGAGTAGCCTGCTCTAACTTCAGTCGGGTGTAGAACATGAGACGACCTGCAGAGGCCCCTCCTGACCATCCTTATTCACTGTTTCTATGCCCTCAATGAAATCAGTAAAGCAATTATGTTTGGATATAAAAAAATCTTCCATCCATCTGGAAGAAACTTTTGAACCCCCTGAAAGAAAGGAAGTGATTGGACTCATGAGAGGAGACCACTACAAAGTGTAAAAGTAGTAGGAAACGGCAGTGTGAATTTTACTCGTTCATGCTCATACCGGCATGTTCACTAGCACCGAGATACATATACCCAAGGAGTTGGTTAGAATTTCAGAGAGGACAAGGAACACCATCTCTCAAGTCATCAGTATGTATTTTGATTCTTTTTAAGTTGGTGAAAAGATTCTGCATTTAGGTAGAACCTTTTTGGATGTTCTTTTTTTGTGTGTGTTACACCTCCATATCATTACAATTTCTTACCTGTCCACCTATCTGGGTCTCTTACCCATGCACCTTTCCTGTTCTCTCTGCCTGTGTCACTCAAATCTTCAAGCAACTTCTTTACATCCACATCAGCAGTACTTAATGACTGTACTCTGTCCCTTGGTTTAAGCTAGTATTGCTTTGATTAAGAACACACACTTTTATTACTCACTCTCACAGTTAGATTATTCTTCCTCCCTACTTGTCCTTTGTTCTCTTTCTAAGGGAAGTCTAAGATCACCCATCATATTTCCTAGCCCCACCACCCCTTATCTACAGTTCTCCCTTATAAGTAAGTTGCAAATGTAAGACAAAAATGCCATCCATATCAAAGACTAAAAGTCACACCCTGTCCCTAACAATGCAGTTATCTCAGCATGTATGTTACAGAAGGTATTATTATGGTTCTACTCTTAAAGGAGAATGTGTTTTACTGTCATTTCTTTAATGGTTTTATCTTTTGACATACAATTAATTAGTGCAGAAGTATTTACATTTAAAAATATTTTTTTCTGTCATTTTAATTGATGTAAATAGGGACACAGTATTTTAAAATTATCCTGTGCTTTGTTCCGTGCAGTGACCTGATGCCTCAACAAAGTCAGCTATTAACTGTGGCTCTGTGAAACTTTCTCCAGAAGCCAAGGAGACCCCAATGTGCTAAGCTCCATCTACTTGCATAGCAGTGTGCAATCTTTTTGCCAAATATCTCACAGCGTTAAGAAAAAACCTTGATAAAAATGGAAGAAGAAAAACTGTATTGAAAGATAGCATAATATTTTAACGTTTATAGCCTGGTATCAAGAGCTTAAGGTTTGTGTCTGGTTTGTTCGGACTGGGCTAGTTCAAACAGAAACATAGAATCACAGACTGGTTTGAGTTGGAAGGGACCTCAAAGCCAACCTAGTTCCCAGCCCCCTGTCATGGGCAGGAATCCCCTCCACTAGACCAGGTTGCCCAAAGCTCCATCCAACCTGGCCTTGGACACTGCCAGGGAGGTGGCAGCCACAGCTTCTCTGGGCAGCCTGTGCCAGGGCCTCACCACCCTCACAGGGAAGAATTTATTCCTAGTATCTACTAAATGTACCCTGTTTTTTCTAAATCCATTATGCCTTGTCCTATCACTACACACGTAGACACCATCTCATACCAAAGCCTCAAAAACTAGCTTGTATGGAATACTGTCACTCTCTTTTCATGCAGGCTTTTAGTATCTGAACTATATTAAATCTGTCTTATCTGTCTTCTGAACACAACCAATTTCTGGACATAATTCTTGCATGGCCATGATGGAAAATCACATTGTAAATTCTATCTCATCTCTTTATTGCAAAGAGGTGTTTCTAATGTTACTAACTTCAAGTGTTTCCTTGTCTCATAGTTAATAAAGGATTGTTGGCAACAGTAGAAAGTTTAAGACAAAACACTGACTTAAAATATTCACCAAGGCTATGCTGTCTCATAATATCTTCACAATGAACTGACATATTTTAAGATGTTAGAATTCCAGTGGGTATTTTTGTTTACTCTGGAAATTCTGATATAATTTCACATGAGTTTGCAGCCCTAGAAAATTAAACAATACTTATGCTGTGATCTGTTACATCCTTTCATGCTGTTTTTTTCTTCTATTTTTCTCACTATGCAATTGAAAGAATGAGAGATCATATATGTGAGATTCTCTGCTAGCAATGAAAGTTTGAACCAAAAATGCAACAGCATCCTTAACTCAGTACCACACGCCTGGGTACTGTAGCCATCATTTTGACCATTGAGAACTATGAAAAAACCCCACCTGAGTGGTGTCTAAACCCGGTACCTGCATGGAAGATAAGTAAGTTTGCTGACTACCATTCCTGCATCCAGGTTAGATCACAGCAGTATATTCCAAATGTATGTTATTCAGTCACAACTGAATAGTTTGCTCTAAAAATTGCCTCATTTGCCTTGTTTGTAATTGTTGATGACATATGCATATAAAGACTAGTTGCATTTCATTTCTCCTTGAACATTAATAGAGCTAAATGTCAAACTATCAAGGTTGCCTGTAATAAGCCTGTTAAATGTAAAATGGATTGCATTTGAAAATTACTAAACTAAACATGAGTAACATTTCAGTACAAACCAAATCTAACATTATTGCCAGGCACAAAAAAAAAAAAAAACAAANTCTCAAATTTTCAATCTCCCTTAGCAAGTCATTCACTGCTACACAATACTCATATATAAGAACTACATTAGAAATGACAGCGAGTCATAGTGTAGAATCAGATGGTTGATTTTCTAAGTCAGGTGTGTATATATATATATATACATAACTATATAAAGACAAAATTATACTTGTATTATATATATAAATTTAATTATCTGTATATATTTATGTAGTATTTATATATTTAGGCAAAGTTCTTAATTAATGATTACATTTTAGTTTTAACCTAACAGCAGGCATATGGAAGAAAGATGCTTTAGAGCTTTTTCTTTATTCCTGATTTCCTCTACAGGAACCAAGAAGTTTGCAGAGGTAAAAGTGTCCCCTAACCTGGTAGAAGAGAGGGTTTATTACTCTGTAATAGAGAGTAATAGAGTAAAAGAGAGTAAGTAGATCAAGTGTTGTATAAGCACAGATAGTCTGTGTGTCAAACAGGCTGGAGTCTAAATAGACCTCTAAATTGGTCAGTATTATGTGATTAGTCCTGTTAAGGCATAATATTGAAGAAACTAGCTGCTGATTATCTGCTTGAAGAGATTAGCTGCTGTTGATTTAGATCTTTCCCAAACAGATGTTATTTCTTATTCTGTTCAATTAACATTTTCCTGATTTTTTTTTTGAGACCATATTTGTAAAGTGTTTACTCTGTCCTCAAGCTTCCAGATTCAGAACCTCTATTTTTACCTCTACTATGAAGTGCTTTTGGATTTAGTTACAATGATGTTATTATTTCAAATCCAGCAATGGCTTTAGCTTTAAAAAAGATTGCAGAAAGATAAACTTTAAGCTGAGGAAAATCATACAGCCTGCAGTCTGGACTGCAATCAGGTCTTTCAATCTCCACTAAGTGACTACTTTATGGTCATAATTAATGGCACAACAGGTGAACAAAAGGAACAATAAAAATGTAAACAAGACCTATCTGTACAACAAAATGGATATCCTGAAGGTAATTTAACCATATGCTACATGGTATGTAGAGCAGCAANCCAAAACCAAAACCAAAACCAAAACCAAAACCAAAAACAAAAACAAAAAAACCCAAAACTTTAGATGATTGATTTTTACTTTCTAAAACTAATACCCCTGACCAGATAGTGGCATGAGAAATAGCACTAACCTATCATGAAAAGCTCTCAAATTTTCAATCTCCCTTAGCAAGTCATTCACTGCTACACAATACTCATATATAAGAACTACATTAGAAATGACAGCGAGTCATAGTGTAGAATCAGATGGTTGATTTTCTAAGTCAGGTGTGTATATATATATATATACATAACTATATAAAGACAAAATTATACTTGTATTATATATATAAATTTAATTATCTGTATATATTTATGTAGTATTTATATATTTAGGCAAAGTTCTTAATTAATGATTACATTTTAGTTTTAACCTAACAGCAGGCATATGGAAGAAAGATGCTTTAGAGCTTTTTCTTTATTCCTGATTTCCTCTACAGGAACCAAGAAGTTTGCAGAGGTAAAAGTGTCCCCTAACCTGGTAGAAGAGAGGGTTTATTACTCTGTAATAGAGAGTAATAGAGTAAAAGAGAGTAAGTAGATCAAGTGTTGTATAAGCACAGATAGTCTGTGTGTCAAACAGGCTGGAGTCTAAATAGACCTCTAAATTGGTCAGTATTATGTGATTAGTCCTGTTAAGGCATAATATTGAAGAAACTAGCTGCTGATTATCTGCTTGAAGAGATTAGCTGCTGTTGATTTAGATCTTTCCCAAACAGATGTTATTTCTTATTCTGTTCAATTAACATTTTCCTGATTTTTTTTTTGAGACCATATTTGTAAAGTGTTTACTCTGTCCTCAAGCTTCCAGATTCAGAACCTCTATTTTTACCTCTACTATGAAGTGCTTTTGGATTTAGTTACAATGATGTTATTATTTCAAATCCAGCAATGGCTTTAGCTTTAAAAAAAATTGCAGAAAGATAAACTTTAAGCTGAGGAAAATCATACAGCCTGCAGTCTGGACTGCAATCAGGTCTTTCAATCTCCACTAAGTGACTACTTTATGGTCATAATTAATGGCACAACAGGTGAACAAAAGGAACAATAAAAATGTAAACAAGACCTATCTGTACAACAAAATGGATATCCTGAAGGTAATTTAACCATATGCTACATGGTATGTAGAGCAGCAATGAAGCATGCTTTGGTTAAATACATATTCTGTAAGAAAGAGCTCTGTGGAGCGTTGAAGTTTCAGGGAAGTTACAGTTTATGGGGAATCGATGATTGAAAAGCCCTGTCTTAGACTTCTTAGACTTCTTAGACTTCTTAGACTTCTCGAATGACTCACAAAAGATGCTAGTGATCTTATTCTGTGGCTGTAAGACTCAAAACAGTAAATCGCTGAAGTTCTATTCCCAGATGCTCCATTCATGACAGGACAGATTGAGCGCAGAGGGCAGAGATAACAATCAATATTTCCGTCATTGGAAGTCATTATATATTAAATAGAGGCACAATTCCCCGCTGATCCCTGCTTATTCTTATGGGCAAACCACAATGTATGTTTTTCAGATATTTTCCATTATTACTTGCACAGGGGAGCATGGATCTGTTTGCCATGCTTGTCTCATTTTCTTTGCAGCAAGAAGCTCCTGTGATAGAAGCATCATAATGTTTTCCCTCATGTCTGAGCAATTGCTCAGGATACTTTGTGCAAAACTGCATCTGACAAGACAGTCCCCACACCGTTTTCTCCAAATGAGAAGTTATGTACCAGAGCACAGCTGCTAGATGTAGCTACAACCGTGAAATATACTCCTAGTAGTTTCCCCAAAAAAATGTATAGATCAGAAGTAACTGAATATGCTCATTAGGCATCATGAGACCATTAGCAATTATAGATAGCACTATAGGTATAAAGCACTATAGGTATAGATAGCACTATAGGTATAAAAGAGATGCAACATTTAGTAAATAGCAGAGTGAGACTATGCATTAAAATAGAATACATATCAACTTAAGATAAACACTCTGCACTTCCAGAGAGCTGTGCAGAATTTTAATTAGGCAGCTACAACCACAGTGGGATCATGTGGTAGGGAGCCATTTGACAGTCTCTGGGAAGAGGCAGGAGTGTATTAAGTCTTTTTTTACCATGATCACTGTCTTTTACTGCATCTGCTGTGAGCAGAGTGTGGAAATTTTTGACTAATATAGAAAAGAACTCAATGAATGTAAGAGTCAGAGAGATTATAAAATTATTACTGGAAACCTGTTGGATCTGAGTAGTAGATTATAGAAACCGCTATAACTGGGAGTTTTCATGCGGGGTTTGCGCTGCCTAATTCCTGTGTAGTCTCTGCTCAGCAGTCTGCAAGAGCACTTTACTATCCTCACCAGCACATTGGATGTGTCTCTGCTCCATACAACAAGCATAAGGTGTTTCCAAGCTTAGAAAGTTGTTTTCTTTCCCTAGTTCGAGCTCCTTTTCTGACTTTGGTGACACGGAGTAATAGGGTCCCTGCATCGTTTTTGTGTGGGGAGCCGGTGGCTGCTTTGCACAGTGATGGGCTTTGCACTATCCATGGGGACTAGGATGGCATCTCCCCATAGATGAAATGAGGTGGACAGCTAACTTTATGAGAACCAACAAGTGTATAGGAGATAACTATCTTAGGGACTATGATCAAATTTCACGTATTATTAATACAACTCTTTTAGCCTAAAATTAATCTTTGTGTTTTAAGAGATACTAAGAACCTAGAGTCATGTCAAGAGAAAAAACTATCCATGGGGACTGCAGGTGTGTAATGCTGCATTTGGACTAGTAACTGGTAGGATTTTTAATTTTCTCTCTATCTGCACTCCTCTCAGATGGGGATAGAAAAAGTAGGTACATCAATCTTGTCTTTTACTACACAGTATTGTAGTTTCTTTTTCTGTTTAGGTCTTTGTACAATCTACACAGTTGTATATCGTTTGTATACACACAACCCAAAAGTGTGCCTACAGTTTATTTCAAGTCTGTCTTAGAAAAAGATTACTTTCAAATGTAGCTAACATTACTGGATCAAAAAGTCATGGAACCTTTACTTTTGGTCTCATAGGAACTGTTTTAATTGGAAAGCATTTCTGTTTATTGAAGATTTCAGAAATAAGCAGTTTAAAAACTTTATAGGAAAGTCTTTTACCTAATCAGTAAAGGATTGGAAACACATTTTAAACATTAGTATTGATAAAGAAAGATGTAATTAAGTTTCCACAACACTTGTGAAGGAAGATGGGCTTGAGAAGAACTGAGATAAGATTGTTCATGATTACTATAGCAGTCTGAGGACCACAATATGCTGTGAGGTCTTTTGTACCTTTAAATTACCAGAAAACTAAGTCTCATTGACAGTAAGTAAGAAAAATCAAAAATATCTAAGAAAATCTGTAAGAAAAATGAATTAAAGAGTTTCATACATTTTATCTATTTTTGGTATTACTTGGCTCCAGCTGTAGAAGCATATGAATAAGTGAAAATATTTAATATTTTGATATTGAAGTATTCAGTAATGTGGGGTTGTCACAATGTTATGCAGCCAGCACACTTCTGAGCATGTTGCTATATGCACATCTGCATTCAATAAGCAAAATCTTTTAAAATCTGGCCCCAAATTTAAGATTTCTAACTGTGTCTGAGAAGTTCAATTCCCACTGACTTTCAAGAGGATCTGGGTTCTAAATTATTTAACTTTTTTTCCTTGCTACCAGAGATTTAAAGTGATGCTAGTTGTTAATACTTGACTCTCGTTTTATTTGGCTCTGGGCTAGTATAAAGGAATGGGATTTTTCAGGGCACTCATACATGTAGGCAAGTCCTTGTGGGTTTTGCTAAGCTTCAGTTAATAATCAGTATTTTACTACTGCTTGCAACATGGAAACAAAGCAGCTTTTTTTTTTAGGTTTTCACTCTTAGTGTCCCAACTTGAACAATGGCAGTTCATAGGTAAAAGTATCCCTGCTGATGGTTTAACACTAACTGGGGCATTACTTGTATCAATGGTATCTTTGCACAGGATAAAACACGAGAAGGATATTATTGCTGATTGCATAGTGCTATGAAATTTACTTTGGGAGAAAGAAATTGCCATCAGTCACAGTTAAGCTACAGTAATTGCGTTTCTACATACTTGAAATCACGTAGCAATTTCTCTGTTCTGGAGCACCGATAATCCAATGCCCATTGATTATATTCTATAGGTAAAACTGAGAAATAAATGCAATCCTCCACCAACTAGTCACACAAGGGATAGGCTAAAATATTTTCATTGATAGTTTTACCAAAATCTACAGTCCCCTACTGCTTCAAAAAGTTATGGAGAAGCAGAATACAGTATGTAATGTCCACTCTCCAACTTCCTCAAAATAAGCTTCAGGAAAACCTTGGGTCACTTTCAGGTATTCGGACTCTTACAAATCAGAAAAAGGGAATCACTTTACACCGAACATCTTCAGAATCCCTGTCTTGGTGTGTTTGTTAACATCAAAAACTTTGAAGAATATTCATCTCCAGCTGTTTCATGTCAGCATCTCTGTTCATTTTTAAATGGCTCCAGGTGTAAAGTAATAGAAGTGTATTACCAGAGTAATATAAGCAATGGAATATAAACAGCCATTGAAGCTTTTTTTTAGCTAACACATTTTCCAGCTACAAAAAGTCTGCATAAAACATTAAGGATTTTTAAATTATTACTGTTCTTCTTTGCATAGTTCTATACATGATGAAGAACAGGCTTTGAAGGAGAATGAGTGAAATAACTCAGTTTAATCAAAGCTCAAGAAAGACGTTTATGTTAGTTAGATCCATTTCCCATTTTTTGTTCTTTACACTCATTGCATTTTATTTCTGATTAGATTTTAATTCTTTTGGCAACACAGTTTACAAAGCCTAGGAAATGGAAAGTGCTAGAAATAAAGCAGCTACATCTGGGAATCATGTTTCCTGAAGAGACTAGAACACATAGGATGTGCTGGAAGATCCTGCTTTCTATGGAAAAAACTCACCATTTCATTACTTTTAAAATGTTTTGGTCTTCTCCAACAGCAATACATTTAAAATGAAGAAACAAAATGTAATATCCTTCTACACACCCCGGTGTGTAGCTTTGGTGCTGCAAAAGCTATCAAAATTAAATTCGCTCTGGTCAAACTCCTTTGACACAGCCTGAGATGCTCTGAAATCCATGCTTTCCTCCCTGACAAGGGCACTTTCCTCATTTGTTAGAGACATTTGTATTTAAAGGAATGCAAAAAGAGATAGAGTTATGTCCTTTACTTTGAGTCAAGAGTAACATATAGGGCAGGAATGGCATCTTCCTAACAACAGAGATAAAGCTGCAGAAATAAACACTGTTCTTGCACAGAGTGCTCTGTGTCCATTCTGGACCCAACAGCAGACATAGGATGACATGCCAGAGTACTTACCATGATAAGATTTGCACAAGAGACACTGATCTATCTCTGGCACTGGTCTCTCTCCACTTTTTTTGATCCAGGTTATTAGTAAGTTCCGAACAATATCCATGAAGGTATCTTTTACCCTCCTATGTGAAAGAGAAATGTGTAAAACTTCAAGCGAATGCAGTTTACATATTGTGAGGGAAAGACATAGAGCAGGGGAAACATATATGATTCTGACTTTTCTTGCAATGTGAGCAGAATGAAAATCAGGCTTGTTGTATTTTGATGGACAAACTCTCTAAAAATTAATATTCCTCATGTTTCAAGGCGAGTGTTCACTCCGTATCCAGGACCAGTTAAAATTATAGTTATCATCAGTTACATTTTTATTACATATTTGAAAAATAAATTATCAAATAAAATTATATAAATGAAAAAGTAGGAAAAAAGTGTTCAAAGTTGAAGATTCCTTTTGGGTAAAGCACAAACAACAACAACAAAAAAAAACCCACACCACAAACATAATCTGTTTCAGCCTAATACCGTGAATACATAGACAAGCACTTAATTTTTTTGACATCTATAGTGCACAGCAGATTTATTACCTGAAAGAGGGCTTGGTCTGGGGTGTGATAACTGCTGCTATGGGAATCTTCACTGAGAAAACCCAGATGCAGCTCTTGCAGCACCTGAAGCTGGAACAGCCAATATTTTTTAGCTTCATTCATGCATCGAGCTGTCAGTCTGAAGGCCTGTTGGTCCAGCTATTAAGCCTGTAAAAGTATAAAGAATTAAAATTATCTCATAAAGAATTAAAGAGAAAGCATATAATGAATATTGGTCAGAACAGTCTTATGAAAACACAATCTTGTCAAACAACCTGGTATCCTTGGAGGGGATTTTACTTACAGTGGATAAAGACATAACAGAGGCACAATATAGGCTGATTCAAGACATTCATCTGAGTGCTGCGCAACAATCTGATTTAAAAATGAGGGGTAGACACAGCATCCATGGAGCACAAATTTAATGGATTAAAATTTATACAATTAACTGATGACAAAATGTCATTCTCAAGGGGGAACCAGCACTAAATAGATGTATTTCTAGCATTTACAGGGCCTGATAATAGACTGAAAGCTCTCAGTACCCCAGTGATGAGAAGCACATAAAGGCAATCCAATAATATTTGGAGATGACACAGAGCTGACAAAATGGTAAATACTGATAAAGAATGAGGAACCAGGGAGACTGCTCTGAATTGCTTGGCAAATTAAACTTGCTAAAGCCCAATCTCTCGGTTTAGCAAATGCAAAGTAATAGATCTATGACAGCAATAATACTCTGTGTCCTAGAAAGCAGCATACTGTTAGTATGTAGCATTACTTCTGCAAAATCAGAAATTCAATGAGATTACAGTAGAGCAATACACCTATTTATGGTTTCCATAAGTTTAAAAGGGTGGTAGAAATGAGACAATGCTGATAACAGTATAGAAAAATTAATGAAGGATTTAAGTACTTATGTCTTTAAAATAAAAAGGATGGTGAAGATTTTTGTTTACAGGATATACATTTCTTTACAGGGCAAAACTACCAGTCACTAATTGCTTTTTAATCTAGTGACTGAAGAAAACCCAAATTCAGACAAAAAAAAAAGGAAACATAATTTCCTGTGACAGTGATTAAACCTTGAAAGTCAATTACAAAGGATAATACTGCCGCTTCTGTCTCTTGTTATCCATAGACAAGACTGTCTGTCCTTTAAGAAGAAAAGTTCTAGCTAAATATAGTGGGATGAACTCAGCATGGGGATAATTTTGAACGAGTGAACCTCATTCAAAAAAACCCCAGCAGTCCAAGTGATAAGTTGTCCATTCTTCAACAAAATATGAGCATCTTAAGATCTTAAATAAGGTTATTCTGCACAACATCATTTCTTTTAGCTTTCAGTGTGGAATTTTTACCCTTTCTTTGTGGTAGATCTCATCTTAGTGCCTGTCCAGTGCACAAGGCATATAGCGTAGCCTTTCTTTCAATATTGTTCAGTTTAGCCTGGTGCTGAAGCCTCCATCCACTATTCTATTTAGTTTCCTATTGAAAAGGGAACTGGTCCTTGAAAATGCCTGTGCTGAAACACTTGTCCCAGAATAATCTAGTTAGGTTTTGTTACTGTATGTTAAAAGCTGGTGACAACTTGATGCAACCTACAAATGCATTTCCCCTCTTACCTGTGACTTCCTTTGCTTGACCACGATTATGCACTGGATACACATTTAATCTATTTTAGTGTTGTAGTACTACCATTAATCTGCCACTGTTTATTCTGCATGCTGCCTGTGGGTCTGGGAGATCTCTCCTTCTAAAGTGTGCAAGTAGGTCACACGAACTAACTCCCCCTCACTCCCATTCCCCTCCAAAAGCTAGAGAGTGAAGGAAGTGTTAGGGACCATTCATGGACCATTCAGACTCCAAATTTTGCCACCACTCTGCAGTGTCATTGTTTTGCCTTAAATAGATTTCTTGCACATAGGTTCAGTGAAATAATTTCTCATGGCCTTCAAAAGATCTGACAAGAGTTAATAGCCTTTCAAGTCCCTCATGCAGCACCCAAAGTATGGTGTTTATCTTTCCAAATGTTTGCAGGTGAGATGTCTGGGGATACAGATTTAACTCCATTCCATCATAAACCATTTCAATGTAGTCACAGCAGTTGTGAAACATCCACAATGACAGAAATTTGCATGCTGTTAGTGTGCTGACATGACACAACTGACCCAGTGCCATTAGGAGAGGGAACAATATATACAATAATGACATACTGTTTCACTGGAAAGTTTTATTATCTACATTGGTTGAGTTCAGTCGCTTAGTGACTAAAAGATTTGTGGCACTGATCCATACTGGTATTGCTTTCCATAAATGGCCTTATCACTGTACCATTTTCATCTTGTAATGATATATATATAATAATTAAATTGATGCAGTAAGAATTATAGTGGCAAGGTTACTTTTTACAGCTAACAAAATTTCAAGTTGAATTGGTGTAAAACAAAGATAAAATGTAAGTAATTTTAGGTCTATTATATCTAGTTAATTAATTAGTTATTCAATTTATCAGCAATAGTATTATTAAAGAAAAAATAAGGAAATTATGAGGATACAGTACACAGAAGCACAGAGTCATCTGAAAGCTAATGGGAAGTGTCCTCAGCAATGCATAGTGGCATATTCTTTATAATGTCATGCCATGCCCTAGGTTTATTGGAGCAATACTTTATGCAACCCTTGCAATCTGCAGAAACTTTTTCAAAGATTAACTTAGTGCAATGAAAGGTCATCTTCACTTCCATTTTCTGCCCCCAGTTTTGAAAAATGTTCATAGATTGCTGTGAAGCTCAGAGTTAACACGGAAAGTTAACATGGAAAACTGTCACAAGATTGGCAGCATTGAGCCTTTTAAAGTTTTAAAGTTCCCTCCTTGACACCAACAAATATTCTGGCTGTGCTTGTGTTAGTCAAAACCTAAACAGATGTTGATTTCTGTACCAGGGCCAAGGATTATATTCCCAGTACACGAGGCAGACACATGTCAGAGGCAGTTAATAATTAGAAATGGAACTTCTTAGTAAGATATTGGCCAAACAGAAAATCTGTTGCAAATGAGATGCTGGGCCATGTATTTATTTACAATTATTTAAACTAAATTGTTATATGAAAGTAAAAATTGCTTAAAATCTATTTAAAAAAAAAAAACAAACAGCCAACTAGATGCAGAAAAATCCAATTATTTCAATGTATTTTGTATCACTGTTTTGTATACTCTTTTATTAGTTTTGTTATTGTTAATTTCCTCTTCCTTTGTTGTCCTATGGAATTTCCCTTATCCCAAACCATAAGTTTTACCTTTTCCTTCTGATTCTCAGAGAGGAATAAGTAATCAACAGCTTGGTACTTAGTTGCCATCTGGGGCTAAACCACAACAGTGCACTATCAGGAATTGCATCTGTGTTAATTAAAAGATTAAAGAAACATTGTGTAATCATGATGATGTTTATGCAATGAAATCATTCTCACTGTCCAAAATCTAGCCAATCCCATCTTGTTGAAGATGTCTGAAATGAAAATGAAGAAGTTTGTAGATTACTGAATACAGTAATTCTTTCAGAGTTTTAAAGAACTGATCAAGAAAAAAATCTTGGCTCCTCTCAGAAGCAGACAGATAGAAAACCAGATTCACTCTTTCTGTACACCCAACAAAAGGGGATGCTGTAGTACAGACAGTCACTTTGGTAACTATAAAACTATCCAAGATCTGGATGTAGTATAAATATATTTGTGTAGTGCCTGCTGTCCTGTTAGCATGATTCTGCAAGTACACAACCCCTAGCCTGTATCACACTACACAAGAAGGGAAAAGAAACAAATTCACCGCCTTAGGTGACTTCTACCCAAGACATGTATATTTTCAGTGTACCACAGACATGTCCATAATTACTGTTCTCTTTTCCAGAAATACCTCTTTGCTTTCTCAGATACCTGAGATGGCCTGTGCAGCCTTGTACATTATGCATCTCACTGCTTGTTCCATCATGAAGTGTGGGACTGTTTTATGACCTAAGGGTGCACTACATACTTCTGTCCTAAAAATTAACATCAGAGGAATTAGGAGAGCAGGTAATATATAGCTACTTAAATTGAAACTATCCTTGCCAGTGAATCAAGAAACAAGAACACTGGTCCTTAGACAGATACATGGGTGCAAGTTTCCTAATCCAATTATATGTATTCAGAGACTGAATGGAGGGTTTTCTAGAGATGTTTGAGAACTTCAGACCTCTCTGAAGTCACATTCCAAGGAAAGTATTCAAGCCATCTTTTGCTAGAATTAGCACAGAAATTTAATCTTAACAATGCACTACAAAACTTTAAGATGCTCTCTGTGATCTTAATTTATTCTTCATGTATCATTGGAGCACAGTCTTTAGTTATATCATCCCACTTCACTTTTTTCCCTTCAGGACTCTAGGCTTATGCAATACTCCTGAAGTACTTCAGTAACTGAAGACTTTAGTAGCATTATAAGATCTGAAAATTAATTATAATATCATAAAATACATTGGCTATGATCTTTGCTATTTAAAGTAATTACTCTGAAAATGAGATTTATTCAGTCTATACAGGAACCTATACTATGCAGTGCATTACTGTCATCCAAAATTAGGAATGACAACATACAATTTGGCTTCTTTCCAGAGGCAAGGCCAAACCAAACAGAAATGTCTTACTCAGCTAGCACACATGTAAGTTGGATCTTTGTGAAGTTGATGGATCTGCTGTTCATTACACAAGGACACATTTTTCTAAAGGCAGTTCTACCTTTGAAATCACATCATATATTGCTGCAAGTTACAGAACTAGCTCAGGCTTGCTGAATTGCCAAAAAATCTTTAAGACATTATCAGAAAAGTGATACTTCCCATCACTTTTCTAGTGACAAGATATGGACAGTTTTGTTGCCATAAGTAGTCATCTTGTAAAAGATATCTCAGTGGATTCCATTATATGAACATGTACAGTCATAATTTATTCTACATACTGAAAGGCAAAGAACAGCGAGTTTTGTAGTGATCTCTAAGGTGCTTTTAGGTGAGAAGCAGTAAGCAGTAAGCAGTATGATCCTATATCTGAACAGCAGGCACACTATAAGAGGCCTCTGGAGCTGGAAAGGCTCACTCAGAGAAAGAAATCAGAGGATTCAGCACTGTAATGATAAAGAAATTGAGAGAAGATAAGAAATACAGAGTTACATTAAAACAAACTGTCCGTTTCTCCTATCCTTCCCGCTCAATAACACTGCAAGAGTGCCTTTAACTCTGGGAGCATGTGAAGAGAAGTCTGCCCCACCTCAGCACAGCACTGGTGTGCTCTGGCTCTACCCCAGGACCTTTTCTGACAGTCTTACAATGCTGCCTTGCTTGCACCCATAACTTGGTTTTTCTAGGAAACAACTGTGTGCTCTAACAGTGTGATTCAGAAACTGTGTAAATGTGTCATGTCATGCATGTTTTAAATCATTTTGGGACACCACACTGAGAACAGGAGCCTTTTAATCATGAAAAAAAGAATACAGTAAGAATAAATTTTACTTCTCGTGCTTTGGAACCCTGCTGCATACTTCCTGTGCAACAGTGCACCACAATGAAGGAGCTGACTTGAAGGGATCTTGAGATTGGTCACCAGGCTAGAAGTCACCGCTGAGTGAGTTCATATAAGGTGAGACATCACATAAGCCTTGCAAACAGATCTCACACTAAGTGCCTGGTTGGGAAATGGCACTTTTGTTTAACAATGAGGGAAGGATGCAATATTCACCTTACTGTGCTGGTCTGAATTTGTGTAGGGAGAGGAAGCTGGAATAGTGTCTCTCCAGTCTCAGTGTGGCTCTCCCACCACAGATGGCTGGATATGTGGCCCTCCAGCACTCAGCTACTTGGTAAATCTCTGCTATGCCTGGATCAAAATCCTACTCTGTGCCATTTACAATTGAATCGCAAGGCATTCCCTCCGCTCTCTCCATTGCCTCTGTGTACTTTATATCCAGTGCCAAAACAGATCTGTTTAATGGTATCCACATTAAAGGTACTGACGTATCACCCTCCCTTTAGTTGCTGTTACTGGTTAGTAGTCATTTGGCAAAAGCCATTATGGCTCTTTTGGTAGAGAATAAAACCTGTCGATTGCAGAGAGAAAGTCCCACTGATATTAAACCTCTGTTTTTTTATAAAGTAGCTCTGCTAAAAAGTTTTGCAAGTGTAACCCAGAAGAACCAATTCAGCCTTTACAGTTTGTCATAACAGTTGTGGGAGAATTAAAAACAACTTAGTGGAAGCTGTGAGGCAGACATACCGTGTGTGCCAGCAAAGCCAGGAGGCTTGGAATAGCTCCAACTTTCTCTAGGAGCTATTTGAACTAAAATGTGCTCTTTCAATCCATTTTGCCAGTATGAGTAGGTTTACAAATTATGTAACAATGGATGTTTAAAATGTTTTTGGGGAGGTTCATTTGGGGTTTTATAGAAATTCTAACTATCTGGCTTCTTGGAAAATAAAAATTGTGAGAAAAGAAGCTTTCGTACAAATAGTACTATACCAAAAGCTGCAAATAACTGTGATCCAAGAATCACTTGGATCCATGAGGATTAGAGACTCCTCCCAAAGAACCCATCAGAAGTGAGCTTTTGGCTCAGGAGATGGAGCCGTTAGGGCTTCTTAAAATAGTAAGCATGATGAATGGGCAGGTCAGTGCAGTAACCTGCATGGTATGTCAGAGATAAGCCATGTGGGTTTATGGATTTGCCAAGCTGTAGAAGTGGAAGGACAGAGTGAACAGAGGGGAAAGTGTATGAGATGGAGACAGGGAGTCTGGAAGAGCAGCTGAATGTCAAAATAGCTCCAGAGGGAAAGCGGCAGCCTAGAGCTGTCATGTCAAGAGCGGACCTCCTTCCTCAAGTACCCTGCTTTTCATGCTGATGACATAGCTGTAGGTCAGGATTAAAATGTTCACACTGTGCTGATGAAGAGGTAAGTGCCAGATAGCTGGTCTGTGTCAAATGGAGCTTTCTTATATCTGCAGAAAAACATCTCTGTGGAACTTTGTGCCAGACCATTGCTCATGTGTAAATGTGTGAATGACTGGGGAGTCTAGATGTCAGACCAAGATCAAATATGTGCTAAGTGATAAACCTGGAGTTCCCTGGGCACATAACCAAAAAATTGCGTTTCCAATTGCTAGTTTTAATGACTGCTGACTTGATGTGCATTTGTGGGGAAATAAAAACAAAAACACAACAAGTCTCAGATAGTTCTTGTTGCAAGAAGCCATGGCAATAATTGTTTTGGGGAATTAATTGAGTTCCATCTTGAAACACTTGAAGATTTTGCTCCTCTATACAAAAATGAAGGTTGGGTTCTTTAAAAATTAGAAACCTTCTTCTGTTTTACAGCATAAACTAATTGGCTGATACAAATCATCTGTTACCTTCAGTGACCTGGAGATTGGTGGTATGGCAAACAGTATCGTTAGCATACTTTTCAGCAATATTTTGGTTTATTCTAATTTAGGATTTTGTTTTATGAAGTAAGTTTAGGAGCATCACAGCTGTATTTTATTGATCATTATCCCTTCTTAAACTCCTGTGGAAAAAGTCATATAACAATCTCTAGATTTCTATTACTCTCATGAAGATTTGAATTTTTTTCTGGTTTGTTTTCACGCTCTTCATTACTTATTCATAGACTGGTTCTTGTACCCTTGATTTTCCTCTTCTCAGGTAGCAACATAAGTTCACAACTTCTTGCTTTAGTAAAACTCCCTTATAATCATGTGAGATTTCAAACGATCTTGTTCAGCACACACAGGGGACATCTGCCATGAGTGGTTTGTACCATGAACATAATCCAGTGCTGAACATTAACATCTCCCTCGTACTCCTGATAATTAAACAATCTGATCATCTGATGATTCTTCAGGACTTTCATTGTATGTCTTTAGGATCAAGAGCATATTACTGAAGATCATCTGAATCTCTGTCAAGGAAAAGCCCACCTATATATACTTATAATCTTAAATAGGAACCTTGAAACAAAATTTTTCTAAGACTGAGAGGAAAAAAGGTAGTAAGGTAAAAAAAACAAAGTGCCAGTCAGTCCCCAGCCACCTCAAAAAAAAAAAAAAAAAAACAAAAACAAACAACAACCCAACCAAATGCTGAATGACCTGACCATTGCATAATACACACTTTCTAATCCNGAAACAAACAAAAACCAGTATCCAAGGAGATAGAAAATATGCTATAAAATATTTTACAAAATGCATACAGGAGGAAGAATAGAAAAAGCAGGGCTGAAGGTTAATGCTAACATCAGGAACAGGCAGATTTATATATGAAGAACCATAAGTCTTTTACCAGACGAAGTCCACAAAGGAAGTATTTCTGCCAGGGGCAAGAACACCTATTTCTGAAAAAGAATGAAGAATTTATTCTTTGTAATAAATTTCAAGGCAAGAACCTTTCCAAGTCTCTGTTTAATTAGAACAAGGTTGACAATTCCCAGACAGAAACTCAGATGATCTTCAATGGTATTGTGTAATTAACCCTTCAAGAAAGTTACGAGAGAAGAATAAGGATTTTCATGCCTGAGTGATAATGCTAACTGGAAGCCACTTGCCAATGCCAAAGTAGTATTTTCAGGGAAAATCTTTACCATCATTCTGCATGCAAATGATGAGAGACTATGAAAGATAGCTGAAGAAATCCAAATGACAGATTTTTCATGGTCCTTTGATATACCTTCCGTGTGATCTTTATATTTAATAATGCTAATGAAAATGAATCAGGTTTGAATATGCAATGTGAAGAATACGAGATCATTTTCCCTTGCTCTCCCAACCTACCAAAGATGATGTAACATCCCCCTCTTCCCGAGACAGCAGTCTCTCCAGAAATCAAATTACATTTGTTTTTTACTAATTACATTTTTAAGCTTGGCACTCTAATACAACCATTATGTGCACTATTCTATTAGCTCTTAATTCTGCCAAAAGCAACAAGTATCAGTTCCTATAATGTGCGACATGAACTGTTAATTAGGCTCAGATGTTCAGCTATAGTTTTCCATTTTGAAGCCACTAGGAACATACTAATTGTAACACAGCAGGTAAATAACAATCTCAAACTCTATTTCATAGCAATTACAAGGAAGCCAAGATAAATGTGTGAGCTACAAATGGATTTAGAGCATAGTGGGTTTAATGACTGCTTATACGTATTACGAATCTTGACTGTTCTTAGTAGTCAAACATTTCTTTATCTTAATACAAGTTGTACTACAAAATAGTGCATTTTGATCAGAAGACAGGGATATCTGTAATGTTACAGCATCTTCCCGCTCCACGTATATAGGACAGCATAAGAAATTTTCATCCCTGGTACAAGAAGATGGAACTATCTCACTCCTAATACACACGGTTCTCTGGATCTCTGCAAGTGCAGCTAAGACAAGCGCTGACAGAAGACTCTCTAGACGAAAGCAGCTGGAGTCCAGAGTTTGACCAGTCTGATGACAGTGCTGGAAATGTGTTAGGAAATATCAAGATAATACTGTTGCTGTGGCAAAGTGCTGTGATAAGAGTGTGACACTGATATGTACTACTGCTCCTTGCTACTGGCTCTAGCAAATACAGTAACCAGAACATTCAGAAATAGCTCCATCCTTAAGATTGAGCATTCATTCATTTTTAATTAGTTGTTCATGGAAACTTCCTGGCTCTTTTTCACTTTACTGTCTAACTTTTGCTTAAGCCCCCATTTTTTTTCCCAAGATACTGTTCTACAGGAAAGAGAGACAGCTTTGATGGTTTGGGTAACTGCAATTATTTAAACCATCTCTTATCACAAAACAGAACTGATCCTGAACCTACATCCTTACAAGATAAGCTGTTATCACTAAAGATGAGGGCATTTATATCTCAACATACCTGAATAATATGTCCTGCAGCAAAAAGAAAAAAGGGCAACTCTAGCACTAGGACATTCCCTCAGCTCCATTACAGAGGACAGTAAAGCAGAGGAAATATCAAAATCAATCAAAAACCTCACACACCCCAAACTAAGAAGTCTTTCATAAAAGGCATTACATGAACTAAATCTCAGCTTTTCCCAAAGGATTCATTTTTTGCTAGCTTGGACCCTTTGTGAGATCCTATGACACATTACTATTTCCCGTAGATAATAATTTTTCTTCATTACCACTAAATTTTATGATACTTGTCATGGTTTGGTGAATATAAATGTCATTGGCCAGACAGTCCAGGCATAATGAGAAATAATCTCAGTACTGGACCTTCTTCAAATATATAGCAGGCTGGCTGAGGGCTAGCAGGGCCAGGAGAAAAACATGCAGAATGATGTGACCGAAGGGTATAATCCCATTATGGGGATGGACCGCAATATGCTCAAATAAAGAGCCACACTACTCACATTATCCACATCTCAGAGTGAGATATTACTCAACACATTAAGGAAATTTACAGGAATTACCTTTTATTTGTGATTTCTGACCTTTAAAAGTAAAGTTGGAAAAGCTTTTGAGATTACTTTTTTTAATTTCCTGAAAATTTCAGAGTGTAACGTTTCCAAATGTTACTTATTTATTCTTTATTTACTCCTCTAGACAAGGTCAGTGTTTATACACTTTCTCAATTATGTGTATTTAAACGTCCTTTTGAATTTTTCTGAAACTACAATTGATTCTCAGTTTTGCTTGGGATGTAAATCTTTCAGAGAAAAGCTCCTTTGAGTCAGTATCCCTAGCATAACTCTTGCCCTGAAATACCCAGAAAATCAAAACTTCCCATGTGTACTCAGACGTTTTCCTCTGCTACCAAAGTGAAACATTTGCTTTATCAGTCAAATTCACTAAAGGTAATTTCTTTCTGATCCTTGAAAAGGTATCTCAATAAATAGAGTTGTAGTTCACATAAATTCAGTACAGAGCAATACAAAAACTACTCAAAGTTATATAGGATTCTCCACATTATTAAATGTTGTTAACATAGCTGAACTGAAAACAGATACTCTGATCTCATCCTTCATGACTTGACACCTTTTCCCACGTGTTGGCATTTAAAATGCAACTAGAGGCCTGGTGCAAGACCTTTCCGTGTCTGCTCAGTGTCACCCAGCAGTTTGCACAATGGTATCTTCAGTCATGATTCCCAACTTAATTTATCCCCCATTCCCATTACTTTCTGAAGATCATCTCCAGGGCACCTCTGTAGCAGAAACTGTGAATGAATAAGTAGAAGTACATTAAGCTACCCTTCCCCTTCCCATTCTTTTTCAATAGCAGTGGTAGTGACACACAAGTGCAGGTAAAAATTACAGATTTCCCAAGAGGATGTTGCCTTTAGTCTAATTCTTTCCTTAAAAATATGTTTGAAGACCAGATTCTGTTTGTAGAATTTTTTACTTCGCCAGTAAAATTACAACAATGCAATAAATCTGTTTGAAGGAAAAAAAATATTAAAAAGACTCTCTTAAAATTCATATCCCCTAAATTCTGAGACACAATAGGATGATACAGGTGAGACAGGAGTCACACAAATGTAACAGGGCAGAGATAATGGATAAGAAGTGTATATTAAAGAGGCAGATTTTCCCCTCTCCCCCACAAACAGTAGAGCTACTAAGATGAAGCAACAGAGCCTGAGAATCATAGACCAAGCATATGAAAAGATGGAAACAGAGGAAATTAATAATTTCCTGAACAACCAGAACAATGTTTTCAAGATACACAATAGGTTTACAAATGAAAACAACAAAGGGAGAAAAAGTTTCTAGCAATCATCCTTTCTTCTTGAAATACCAAAACCAGCACAAATACCCTGTATGTTCTGAAAGAAACCATTTTGAGAAGAAGCTTTGTGATTGGGCTAAATTTAGCAAATATGTTTTCTTGTTCTTTTTTTTAAAATGCAATTAAGTGTCTCTGAAGTGCGTAACAACATCTAGCCTAGAATATATATCAGAGTAACAGCTTTTCATGGGGGTACTAAAAATAAACAGAATGGTCTTTGCATAAAATTATGTGTGCTGTTTTACAACAGTTATGTTATTTGCATTAAAAAGCAAGTTAAGGATACATTATATTAATTTATCTAGGACATTAAGACATTATTAACACATGAATAAAACATGCTTTTGGGAATGTATAGCAATACTTTGGAGGCAATGAGAGTCCCTAAAATTTAATGTAGACAAAAACACACTGAGGAGCAGCTCACAGTATGGGCCAGCATATACTGAAACACCTCTGCTCACATTTGTGACACTTTGGTGGTTTGACCCTGGCTGGAGTCCAGACTCCCACCAAAGTCTCTGTATCACTCCCCTCTCATCTGGAGAGGAGAGAAAATTGTAATTGCTGATTGGCCCGGCCGGCCTTGTCAGTAACAGGGTTTAGGAGTTTGGCCTTGGGAGCCCATCTGGGATTTACTTTGTTGGACCTCAAAGAAGCTTCTAGCTCCTTCTTAAATAAGCTTCCCTGCAAAACCACCACAGACACTAATTTACATCGTGACATTTTGGAAAGAAACAGTCCCTTTTCCCAGTACTTGTCACAAAATAAAGCAGATGTAGATAGGATTTAGAACAACTGAGTGATATGGTGCAGGACAGCTGATCCTATACTCTCCCACAGCTTGCAAGCAACTCTAGAGCAGCTCCCATTCCAGGGCAAAGTCACACAATAAGTAACCAGATTTTGGTGTCTAAAGATTGCCAAGCAGTACAAATTCCAAGCACTGGGAGAAGCTCAGCTAAGCACAGGGCAACAATCCTGGTTACAGTGGCTGCCTTGATGCCCTAAGGGACCTCCAGGTATGGTCTGTGGAACCCATACAGTTTACAGGTCTTAGCTTTGAGGATCACAGTAAACAGGCATCAAAGTGAAGTCAACAGAGACTTGGGTCAGTGGGACAGAGACTCAAGGCAAATAGTTTGTTCAGATATGAGATTTTGATTCTCTAGAATGACAGGAAAACCAACATAAGATCGAGAACTGAGTGCTCAGTATCCTAAAAATGCTAAAATCCACATTTCTCCTTCTTGCTAGGACTGTATCAAAGATAAGACTGCAACCAGTGTCTAAGAGGATAGGAAGTGTAGGGCTGGTTTTTTTTTTCTATTTCATTGTACTTTGGTACTTCTGAATGTTAATTTATTTTGATTAACATTAAAAATATTAAAACAGTTACAAATTAATTTCCTGGACAGAGCAAAATGGCAGATAATTTATATAGAGTACAGAAACTCCAGTGCTTGACAAGCAAGACATGGTGAGTTTCTTCTGCTTCATTTCCTCTACTATTTTGACGTGAAAATGAGGAAAGGATGTGATGTGATGTGATGTGATGTGATGTGATGTGATGTGATGTGATGTGATGTGATTGCAATTTTTTTCCTGAAATGTTTCTATGTAATTACAAACCACAGACTATCATAACACTGAATTTTTTGTCTACTCTGTATTTTCCTTTTAAAAATATATTGGAAGTAATTTCTTTTAAAGAGGAATAAAGAGCATAGAAATAAATAACATATAGATGACAATTTTCTTTTTCCTTAAAATATAAGGCATATCATCTCTCCTACATACTGATTACACTGTAATTATACTGAACCCTCATCTTCAAATGACACATTGGCTCTAAAATCACCCTGTCTGGAGTACAGTCTTAATATACATATAATGCTACAACAAATTCATAATAGGGCCCATATAATAGGGACAATTATATTGGCCCTATTATATGTATATTAAGAATATTAAGGATATTGTGGGATCCCTCAGTCCCAACAGCTGCTAGAGATTTCTTCATGAAGATACCAAGATAAGGTGTTCAAGCATTAGCATTTTTCTGTAGAATACCTTGGCTGCTAAAGGTTTTTACTGATGCAACTGCAAAAAAAAAAGATTTTTGCATTATTTATTTAACTATCAGCTCTGAGGGTGTTTGAACATCATCAGTGGGAAAATCCATTGGAAGTCAATGGGATACTTTGGGGGCTCATTAAGCTAATAATTCTATCTGGCGTAATTATTTAATGGAAAGATGTCACAAATACTTTGCTCTAACAGAACAGTGTAGGGATTACAATTATTTGGCTTACTAATTAAACCTCCCATTTGGCCTTTTTGCTACTAGTTTGATTTTATAAACTCATCGTGCATGTCATTCCATGAGTCATGGAGAAGTTAAACCAGTGAACTACATATACATTTCATCTCCTAATGGTGAACCCTACCGGGATGTTCCAGTGTGAATGGGGGTTTTGTTTTATTTGATGAAAATGCTCTGAAACAGTGTTAGCTAATCAAATTAACAGCCAGTAGAACTCCAGGGTTTTGACTTGAAGGTCATTAAAGTCAGTAGAAAGTTTTCATGGGTGTCGTGGTTTAAGGGAAAGCGACAGGGTGAACGTTAAATGGATTTGTATACCAAACCACCAAATATAGGCAGTTGTTTGAATTCCCCAACTTCTCTGTTCAGTGTCAGAATCAGTGCCACCCAGGGTGGAAGTCAAAGGGGAGTTAGTGTTGTGGATGCCACCTTGACAAGAGCTTCTGAAAAAGATGAGAACAAGCCTTTGGTCCAAATGTTTAGTGACATAAAACACATTAATAGAAATCTGAGTGTTGCAAACCTTCTGATCTCTCTGTGGGATTCAATCAAATATTTTCATAGGACTGAGAACTTGAATCACAATGTTCAACCCCATTCCTGCCTTTGGTTTTGAATACATAACTTTTTGATCTTCCATTCTTAAATTTGAAAAAGTATGATTTGGAAACAATCAAACCAGTTTTCGGTCCTTTGCAGACACAAGCTATACATCTGGGAGGTTTTTTTCCTTTTTCTTATGTTAAGTACATTTGTAAAGACTGCAAAAATCAACATTTTTGGGAGTGTCTTTGAACCCATTACCCCCATATTTTGCTTAAGATTCATGTCTTTTTTGAACAGGCAGAAACTTACTGAAGATTAAATTCTATCTACTCATGCTCCATTCTGATCTAATGTGACAGAAGCTCAGGTTCAGATGAGAAGTTCAGCATTGGTCACGATGCCTGAAATTCTTGAAGAATTGTGTTCAAGAATTTCTTTTTAATCATTTCTGTGCTTTAAATTTGTAGCTATCAGACCTGAAACCTCAGATGTGTTATGCCTGCCAAAAGTAAATGTTAATTATTAACTATTGTTGTGTATAAAGAAAATGAACCTCCTGTATCATCTAAGCAGGTTAAATTGAAAGATGTATACAACAGATTTACAAATTTTTCTTATATTGTATTCAGTGTGGACTTTACATCTTATTTATATCAGCTTTATGGTTTCTCTAAACAGAAAAATTATAGCATTTTTCACATATAGAAACTATTCATATGTGAAAGGTAAGTATAATTTACAGTACTTCAAGGTTTGTTATGTAAAAAGGATTCTTCTCATGACCAATACGGAACAGATAAAAGTATCGTGTTCTACAAATTTCAAAAATTATTCTTATAAATCTGTTTTATGTGGTTAATGTTGTATAATATCTCACCCATGTGATTAAATGGAAAATGAAAATTAAATGACAAATCTATGTCTTTACAGTATTATCTACATTCATCTTGCAGAAAATTCCTAACTACTGAATTATAACTTGTAAGCATTAATTTATACATGGGTGCTTTACAGTTTAAAAAGGAAATTTGAACCTCTTGTTACTTGGACCATGAAGATCGTCTGACAGCACAGACTTTAAGACACAATTTGTTCAGCAGGATTAACACTCAATAAGAGCCTTCTGATACTTTCCTGGAAGAGAGCACTCTTGTCTACAAGGTGATTAAATCACAATTCTGACATGCAATGCTACAGTCAAAAAATAAACGTGAGAGGTGTCAGAACGGTAATAAATACGGGAAGGTTTGATAACTCAATGAAGTAATTTTAGGTGGGGAAAAAAGTTTAATAAAACCATATTTATTGTTCTGAATAGTAACCCATAATACTCTGGCATGAAAAAATGAAAACTGTCTTTTTTCTCTTTGCATAATTTTAATAAACTGAAGAGTCTTAAAGAAAAATCAGAGTTGTCATTGTTACTCCTACAGAAAGTACACATTACTTGGATAGAAACCTCATAAAAACATAGGATGGCACAAGGAGGGGTATATGTTTAAGGTCTCTATTTTCCAGTTGCTATTAACAACTGTCAAGGATGAATGAGTCTTTGAATACAACAAATGCAAAATTCTTTTAATTTTGTTTTTATTTTCAATCATTGTATCTTTATGCTTTTTAGTTTGGCACTGTCTGAATGAGTGCCATGAGCCCACAAAAAAAAGTGATTCTTTAGAACAAGGAAGTTCTAGTGAAAACACTTTGAAATTTTGAAAACACTTCATCTCACTCTATGAACAAGTTGCAACTTCCCCTGATATCCAATCTAAACCTTCCTCCCTCTAGCTTAAATCCATCCCCCCTTGTCCTACCACTATCTACCCTTGTAAAAATTCAATTCCCATTCTGTCTATGTGCTCCCTTTAAGTACTGGAAGGATGCAATGATGTCCCACCACAGCCTTCTCTTCTCCAGGCTGAACAAGCCCAGCTCCCTCAGCCTGTCCTCATAGGGGAGGTGTTTCAGCCCCCTGATCATCTTTGTGTCCCTCCTCTGAACCCATTTATCTATATGTATAAATACATATATCCTGCATTTGTAAAGTTTAACATCTTGTCCTTCACTTTGGTTTGAGCATCTAAAGCAAGAAATCTGAAGAGGGAATATTTACAAGGGCATGTATTGAAAGGACAAGAAACAATGTCCTTAAACTGAAGAAGAGGATATTTAGATTAGTTAGGAGGAGAAATCCTTCCCTGTGAGGGCGGTGAGGCCCTGGCACAGGCTGCCCAGAGAAGCTGTCACTGCCCCCTCCCTGGCAGTGTCCAAGGCCAAGTTGGATGGAGCTTTGGGCAACCTGGTCTAATGGAGGGTGTCCCTGCCCATGGCAGGGAGTTGGAACTAGTTTGGCTTTGAGATCCTTTCTGACCCAAACCAGTCTGTGATTCTGTGATCTGTGATATTTTGATCAAAGACTTTTCTTTGGAAAACACTGCCTCTGTATAGAATCCCTATTTCTGGGGATTTTATAACGTTGAGAGACACCTTTATATTTTCATAATGAATGTGCACTTTCTTTGCCAAATAATGGTTACTTTTAACATAGATTTAAAGAATAATTTTAATTAACATTATCATCGGTGATAATTTTTGTTTACTTGGCACACAAGGAAGGACAAAACTGGTGTACACTTTGAAGTTACCAAGACAAAACTAAGAGACACCAGGAAGATTATTAGAATAAAAAGATCTCCAAATTAAGAGCACTTAACAGTAATTTTAACTGAGCCTTAATGCTTGGGTTTCAGAGATCTTTGATTTATTAAAATGCATGTTAAGTAAGGCGGGGAGGTGGGGAGAAACTTAAAGAAACTTAAATCCTTTCTGTGTGTTCATATGCAAGCACATATACTTCACTCCCTGAGTGTCTGTGTCAAATTTCTGCCAGTAGCAGCTTGTTGCCATAGAGAGAACACAACACATGAGAAGATGGTGAACCAGGTGAAAGAGTGAACTATGTACATCTGTTCATGTCTGGCGATTGAATTGCTTGTATCAGCTGGGGACAAATGAAGTTGAATATAGTTATCCAACGTTAGTGTCTGCCAAAACCCAACACAATTTGGCTAATTCCTCCTGATATAATTATCTGTTTAGCTCAAGAGTTAACCATATTCATTATAATTCTGGACATCTCCTCAATCTATATTAATTATATGAATAATATTATTCAAAACACAGAGCTCAGGGAGTCACATTGCCAGTCAGGAAAGCACATTAGGCTCAGGCTAATTGCTCAAGCAAATTGTTGTGCTTCTGTATGTGTCATTAGATCCTAATCCTGTTCACAACATAAATAATCACTAACTTGGCCTAAGCTACCCTTTCAGTGGAAGTTCCTATGCATGCTTAGAAGAAGAGAGCTTCTCCCGTGTGGATAAAGAAGATTTTATTTATCTTCAGGTATCTGTATTTGCCTCAGCAGTGTCTGTGCCCTTTGATCATGAGATGGAGGCATGATAAGAATGAAAGAGGAAACCAGTATGCACACAGATTTAATGGGATCTTGCTCCATGAACCATTTGTAAATCAAAGCAACAAATGTATTCTACTTCACAAGACCAGAAAAATGGCAGGTGATAAGGCAGTTGCGATGTAAAAGTGCAAAGCCAATTATATCAGTCATAATTGATAGGTCATTAAACAAAGAAAAATGTCAATACATTTACTTGGTTTTGTTGACAATCAACAAAGCCAAATTCATGCATTTTAGCCTTGGGGGAAGGATTAATCTAAATGTGTTTTGCAGAGTAGAATGATAGAGTGCTTTCCCTCGCACAAGAAAAAATCAGCTGATATATCTGGATACTCTAGCAAAACATAAAGCAAATAGACATAAGTAGCAATCATAAAATTAACAAAACAAAACAAAAACCCAAACTGTTTTGTCAATGATTCCTTTCTTTCTAGATGTGGCAATCAGAACCTCTACTTAGTAAAAAGTTCACATTGTTTAGGACATGGTGACTAAGTTGAGCTGGCTAATGAAATGCATCAGTGGTAAAGAGAAATGCATTACGACTGCTTTAGACATCAATCAGGCTGTATGGAGGGAAGCACAGGAGTCTGGCATAGGCGAATTAACACCAGCAGATTTGTTAAAATCAGATCAAATCAGATGTAATTCAGGATACATTTTCAGTGTAAAGATGTGTTAGTAAAAATATGTGTAGCCATTTCCATTTTTAATTTTATAAACTGTTCTTGATTTGTAATCAGTCACAAATGAAAACGGTTTCTGCCTTCTTAGTCTGCACAATACTGTCCCAAACATGACAGGTAATCTGCGCAAATGAGCTTCTCTGTTTGGGAGAACTATCCTTTTCCGTGGGATATGACAGCTTGGTGCTGGTTTTGCTTGTACTTTATATCCCCTTGGTTAAATGATCCTTCAGGATCCAACAGGAGATTTAGTCTGAAATGTTCTTAAAAACACATTCAGGTCCTTTGAAGTCTGTAGTTGTCTTTCTGCTGACTTCAAACAGCTTGGCATTGGCTCTGTCATGGAAAAACAGGGAGGAAAAATAAGGCAAGCAAGGAAAATTAGCTTACAAAGATAATGGTACTGATCTAAAAAGAAAAATAACATATATTACACAACATGTGATAAAGACAAGGTATTCTCATGTAAAAGCTGCATCATAAACAATCCATCTTATGTGCATGGCCTTTTAAGAGAGAAATTCATGGTTGTAGATGGTGTATTACTGAAGTTAATGGTTCAATATTGCGCACTGCTGAGGTAAAGTTTTCCAGAAGACTCTCATGCCAACAGAGCCCTCAGACTACTGCTACAATTACTCAATCCACCAAAGCCAATCCTTGAAGCTGTGTTCACCTAAGGCAGCCTTTAAACTAACGAGTCTAGCCTACAGCCAGCACCTCCTGACCTTTCCTGGATCTGACCTGCTATATCATCAGTGCATTTCTGCCTCGCCATGTAAACTTGTGTCCAATGTTAAACTAGCGACTATCTGCCTATCTATTTGCAATCTGAGCATGTTCTCGGGTATCTTGAACTCTAATACTACATGGTACCTGCTGCTTCTGAAGATGTTATATTAATTGGGAGGTTCCATCAAAACCACACAAAACAGACCAGCTATCCCTGGCTGCTCTCAGTCTGCTGAGATGCCCTTTGCAAAATGACTGCATTTGTCCTTGTAAAAAACCTTCAGTAAGTAAAGAAATTGGGAAACCTGCATGAAGTAACATCTGCTTGACCAGGATTTTTTTCTAATCCTAGAAAATAAGCACCTCAGAATTCTGCAATTTTGTTTAAAAATTAAAAATAAAAATTGCCAAGGATGATCAAAAAGTACTGTGTGAGCCAATAAAGGCTAACTCTGCATTGTAAACATTTTGATTAGCAAGCCACGGTCACAGAGTTACAGTACTTGGTCCTGATGTCAGCTACAGTGTTGTTTTCATTGTCCATCTGCTCCATTTTTGGTTACAAAAATTACATTCTACTGCATTTTGGAGCAGAAATTAGGAACAGTAATGTTTATTACCACTCTCCAGATTGTATTAGATATCGCAGCTGGTTTTGAATGGATATGCAAAACAGCTTCTCTCTGTCTCCTCCAATATGTTTTATGAATTTATCAGTTGAACTGGCAAGTTCTATTGGTAGTTCCAATATAAAAGGCCTTCACAAAATATTGTCTCCATAAAGCTTTCTTATCCTTCTAAAATAAATACTTCTCTATGTGAACTTTACTGTTAGCAAACTACCCTAAGAGTTTTGAAGAAAGAGAGGAGAGTGAAAAGTATTGCAGATGTACAGAAATAGACTTCCCCTTTCCACCACTATTCCTTTCCACCACTACTCCTTTCCAACACACAGATCCTTCATGTCCTTTTCCTGTATTCCTAACATATACACAGTATGCTAGTTTAAAATATAGACACGAAAATGCTGGTGAAGAATCTGAAAGCTGGAAAGAACCCCCAATTTCTTTGATTTTTAGTGTAATTTTAATTTTTCTCAGTAATTTCTGTCATTTCTCTTCATATTAACCTCAGTAATTTGTGTTTGGCCAACATGGTTTCTCAGATATAATGCAACCTTCATTTGATGACCTTAATCAATAATAATTGTGATAGTAAAAATATTGTTCCTTTTAATATTTACCGCTTATCTTGGTAGTTTGCATAATTGAGTAATTATGGCTTTCATAAGAATGTACTCAATTTCTCATCTAAATTACTCAGCTTTAGTTCCAGATCATTGACTTTCATCACATTTCATATTTTAGTGAGCTGAAAAAAATTTTAATAAACCTAATCTTTTCTTCTCCTGAAGATACCTTTACAACTGAATCACATTGCCTCTCACTCTTCCTTTTGATATACTAAACAAAATGAGCCCTTCCACTCTTTTGTAGAAAGCTATGTGTCACAAATCTTTCATCACATCTGGTCTTTATCATCCTTCTAAACATGTGGAGAGCTGTGGGATTCAGTATGCTCCTTTTGTATGAAAAAAAAAACATTTCCAGAGGTAAAAGCATGTTCCTATTTGTAATTCCCTCCCTCTATAAATAAGGCTACCTGTAGACTTTTTGTTACAACAGAACATTGTGATTTTATTCTTAGTTATTCACACATCTGAAAATACATTTTGCCATTACAGAAGTGTAACAGCAACATCTGTATTTGGGTCTGGTAATATTTATGCTTCCTCTTCTTTGGAAATTATTTAACAAAACTTGTAAGTATGGATATCTGGCCTTCATTGTTTGCCACCCAGTTGCATCTTTGTGTAACATGTACATTGTTATTATTTCTTTTTAGAATCTTGTTCTTGATTACTGATTAAAATATTGAGTCCTGCTACACTGATAAACACTCCTTGAAAATCCTGAATGGAAACTCCAGTACTAGAAACTCCAATCACTCCTTATTCCTTATTAATGACAAAGTTTGATAGCTGCAGGTCAGTTCTCACTGCATTATCACATGCACTAATGCCAGGTTTCAATCTGACAGTCATAAAGTACAAATCAAACTGTTTACCAAGGGCTTTTATAGAGCTTTTATCAGCCAAACTCATGATCTCAATTTTAAATAATGATACATATTGTAAAACAGCTATACTCTGTGCTGTTGTTTTCAGGTTTTGGGAGAGAGCTTTGCTGTTGTTTTTCTTCCCCCACAAGAAGCTACAGTGGTTGCCATTAATAATATCCTCCCCTACTTCTTTATGGATTGAATCCAATCTGATTTTTTATGTTATTATTCCCAAGCAGACTGTGACTCTCCGAGCAAAATAATGTCTGATCTGCAGGAGGAATAAAACAGTATTTGATGCTTGTGCCATGACAAGCTGTCTACAGAAAAGATCAGAATTGTTGACCAGTGTAATTAATATAAGCAATAATAGCTAGCATGGCAGATTGTCCTTCCAATTTTTTGAACTTCCAGGAACTGGGAAAGTTGCCACAAAACATCCTACACATTGCACAAAGCCTTATATTTCACAAGGCAACCTTCTAGTTACCAGAATTTGTTATATCCGTAGACATGCAACCCAGAGATTTCAAATTTACTTATCTGTGACCTTTATCTCTCAATCTGTATGATCTCGGAATCAAATGGAAAACATTTGCTTGTAAACTTTGGACACAAGTAATTTTTCTCTTTAATTTTGTCTCAACTGTATCAGTCAATTACAGATTTTGAATAAATATGCTTACTTATGTTGCTGTGGTTCCCTTTATTATGATATGAAAACACCATGAAGAAAATTTGCATTTTGCTTAGATAAATGTGTCTTTTGTGGGTTTTTTTCTCACCAAGAGGTTATTCTTTCTGATATTTCAGTCTCTTGCTGAGAATATTGTCTTAAAATCATAGAGAATTATGGCTTTATATAAAGTGGTGATAAAAAAATACATATGATTATTCTTAAAACAAATATTATTGTTTATCAAAATGCTGTGTTGAAATGTAACAACGATTATTTCATCAAAGCCAAGAAGAGTCAAATAGAACTCAGGACTCTGTACTTAACTGCTTATTATAAAGGTGCATGTTTGGTTTTTTGTTGGTTGTTTTTTTATTTTTACAGATAGAAAAATAAGAAAATAGATAAAATATTGGAACATGTGCAAGTAAATACAGAAATTTTAAAAATATTTTTATTTTCATACTTCCCTACTACAAAAAAATCCCTCTAAAACAGTTAGATATCAAAGAAAGCCTTCAAATATTTTAGATTTTCACCCCAAAATTGAGCAAAAAGCAAATACAGGCTATTGTTTTCTACAAATTTTGTATGCCAACTTTTTGTGTTACTGTCTGATCTACTGATATAATCTAACTAAAGTACTTAATTAATGGATTAGGGAATAACACTTGCTAAATGTCTACATCTCCTGGACTGATTGCATTTATAGGAAAAATATAAAGAAGAACAGATGTTGAAAAAGGAGGTGGTGCTTTGGTGGTACTATTGAAAATAAAGGGATACTGTTTTGCTACAGACCACTGTATCAGGCTAGAATGAAAAGGTTTCACTCCAGGAGTCTGAATAATGCTCATTGCTAGGATTCAGGTGAGGATGCAAAGACATCTTTTTATGTTGAGAATATATCACTCCTCCTCTCAGCAGGCAGAGACATGAGCAAATTTTTATACAGAGCCCCATAGGATTTTTCTGGGTTTTCTGTCATACAGCCACACATACTGGAGTGCTGTTGCAAGAGTATTTTAAGATAAATTACAGATACAAAGCTATGGCAAATGTCAGCTTGAAATATTAATATTCCAGTAATGTTAGAGATGCAAATGGGACTAAACATCTGAGTTTCACATTATTAAGGATTCATTCTTGTTAATCAATGAAAGCACCATTACTTGTTCGTTCATGGCTTAGACCAGTTCCTGGTGTCCTAATGCCAGCATGTGGAGCTGCAACTTCTGTCAGAAAGGAAAAAAAACGATTTCCTACAAGCCACCATGCAGAAGAAAGTAGAGAGGAAAACACGAGGATATCCAGAAATGAAGGGCTGTATTGCTAAATGGAATTTTTTAACAATAAGGAGAAGTTAACCAAATCTAAACATAATTTGGGATTTAACGTGCATTCCAAATGTTGAAAATGTTTAAAGAGATCCTTTGTAGTATCTGCCCAGCAGCTTGTGAAGCTACTTACTATTCCAGGCCTAGCCATCAAAAAATGATGTTATCTTCAGAGACAAAATGAGAAAACCTGATAACTAAATCATCTATGTAAGATATTGAAATTAATTTCCAATGCTTGGAACTCATCACACCTGCAAGCCCTACAGTATCAGAAAGCATTGCTAGAGTGTTTGAGAGACCAACTCCTCGGCAAATCAGAGAGCACATGTTCATGAGATGAACTTTACACAAGCATCAGTAAGAGCAAACGTTCACTTTAGTTTCATTTAAAAGGGCATTCTTCAAAAGCTCAGTCAGATGCCTGATCACAGCCAGTAATTATTCAGGCAGATATGTCAAGATTTTGCTGTTAATGGAGACTGTAATAGAACTACATTGATTAATGTAATTAAGTGTAATCCAGCATTGCAGTCTTGCAGGCTGAGTTGGCATAAGGTATTATTCACAGTTTTATTTTGTAAGAAGCTCCACAAAAACACATTCTCTTAAAAAGAACAGAAGATACTTTCTTGCTGCAGGTATTGACTCCTGCAGAAATAAAAAACATGATTGTTTTCATTACAGACACACACACAAACGATGAATGTATTGTAGTAAAGAGTTAGAGGTAATACTCTTTTCTAATTTCTTTGGTGTCCCTACCATATTTTGCATAAGCATCTCAGAAAGTCATAGGTTTTAAGAGCAGAGCAGAAATAACACCCATATAATTTGTTCTGTCTTCATATTTAATGTGGTGATATGAGGAAACCTTACTTATTAAAAAAGATAACAAAGAGAGAATAAAAGAAGATAAACTATATCCCTTAACCAAAATGGCAATTAATTTTTCTTCTTTCCTATGCTAAGCAGGCAAGATATTTGTATTTTATGTTAATATAATCTAAGTACCAGTACAGAGACCCTATTTAGGCAGCATTAGATGTGTGTCATCATGGAACCAACAGGAAACTGATTCATCTGGGTCCTGAACAGCACAAAATGCAGTGTTCCTCCATGCAGTTACCACTTGAATGCTCACAAATGTTTAGTTTAAAAGCGAGATGAAAAAATGTACATTAAGTACATGGTGACTTCTCTTTTACACTCTGAGAAACAGAAAATTATTATTAATTCAGATAACCTCCCATGCCTTAATTTTTCTCCAGAACATGTACCTCCTCAGAATGTCATTTTCCTGGTCTTGTGCTGACTGTGCAAACAGCCAGCTTCTGACTTGTAGAAGGGAATACAAGGTTTTACAGTATGTAAGTGTATCTGCAGCTAGTGAAAGAAGCGCTGGGGAATGGAAGGACATTCAACAGGATACTCTCCTGTCAGTGCAGTAAGGTGTTTCCAGTTTAAAGCTTTTTTTCTTTGCAAAGGTATATAATCTCCTCTGGGAGACCTGCTGTGGCTGTGACATGAGGTGACACACTTTCCATTGCATGTAAAAATGTTTAAAGGCTTAGACTGTGCTCGAAGCAGCACATCAGCTACCCATAATAATGACTTCAAGGAAATTAAAATTAAAACCACTATGGGATTTTCCTGTGTGAAAGTCAAACTACATCATGATAAGATTTTTTTTTAATTATCTCTGAACCACCTTTTTTTTTTAGCTAAATTCAAATAGATAGAAAAGGAGTCTAAGCCAACATTTTAATTAATAAAACTCAGAAGGCTAACAATAATTTCCTGAGGAGTGACAAAGGGATCTGAGGGCTTTTTTAGTCACACTTCTTTGACTTAATACTTTATTAGAGAAAAAAAGGAATGAGAGAGCATTCTGACAAAGGTCATGTAAATCAGCACTTTAGGACAGGAACCAGATATCTCAGTTACTTCAGGAGAGAAAATAAGTTACTGTTCTCTTAAATATACAGAAGACACAGTAAGATTAAATATTAGAAGGAAAGCTCAATAATGCAAATGTGTCAGATATCAGGTCAATATTTCTCATTGGAAAGGCAGATTTTAGAATCACAGTGATTGTAATTATACTTTTATTTCAAGATAGAGTTCATAATTCTTTATCAAAGACATAATATCAGAAGTTAACTTGCTGTTACAGTGAACTCTCTGAGCAGGGCTTTAAAATCTTTTCACAGAATGTTAGACGTTGGAAGGGACCTTGAAAGATCATCTAGTCTAACCCCCCTGCCTGAGCAGGATCACCTAGATTAAATCACACAGGAATGTGTCCAGATTGGTCTTGAATGTCTCCAGAGAAGGAGACTCCACAGCTTCTCTGAGCAGCCTGTTCCAGTGCTCTGTCACCTGCACAGTGAAAACGTTCTTCCTTATATTCACATGGAACTTCCTGTGTTCCAGCTTGAATCCATTGCCCTTTGTCCTATCACTGGCCATCACTGAGAAGAGCCTGGATCCATCCTCCTGACACTCACCCTTAATATATTTATGGACATTAATGAGAACACCCCTCAGTTTCCTCTTCTCCAAGCTAAAGAGACCCAGCTGTCAGCTTGTCCTCATAAGGAAGGTGTTCCACTCCATCATCTTGGTGGCCCTGCACTGGACCAGGCTTTGGGCAACTTAAACTGGTAGAGGGTGTCCTGCCCATGGCAGGGGGTTGGGACTGGATGGGCTTTGAGGTCACTTACCAAACCCAAAACAGCCTGTGATATTATAATTCTATTATTTATTATGATTATTCCCTATTTCCCTCTCTATTCTTTTTCTGGCTATTCTTTCTTTCTTCTTTTTCCATTTACTCTTGGCTACAATAACTCTAGTGAGCAATAGTGACTCATGCTCTTTCAAAAAATACACGGTGTCTTTGTGGTAAGGTGATTAAGAAAGTGATTGCAGAAACCATTTTTGAGCATTTATAGAATAAAATGGGAGTACTGGTGGATGAGAGACTCAACATGAGCCAACAATGTGCTCTTGCGGCCCAGAAGGCCAACCGCATCCTGGGCTGCATCAAGAGGAGCGTGGCCAGCAGGTCGAGGGAGGTGATTCTCCCCCTCTACTCTGCCCTCGTGAGATCTCACCTGGAGTACTGTGTCCAGTTCTGGAACCCCCAACATAAGAAGGACATGGACCAGTTGGAGAGGGTCCAGAGGAGGGCCACAAAGATGATAAAGGGACTGGAGCACCTTTCCTATGAGGACAGGCTGAGAGAGTTGGGGCTGTTCAGCCTGGAGAAGAGGAGGCTCCGGGGAGACCTTCTAGCGGTCTGCCAGTACCTCAAGGAAGCCTACAAGAAAGATGGGGAGAGGCTGCTCAGTAGGGCCTGTTGTGACAGGACAAGGGGTAATTGTTTTAAAATGTAGGGAGGTAGATTTAGATTGGATATTAGAAAAAAGTTCTTTATTGTAAGAGTGGTGGAGCACTGGAACAGGTTGCCCAGGGAGGTGGTGGATGCCCCATCCCTGGAGACGTTCAAGGCCAGGTTGGATGAGGCCCTGAGCAACCTGATCTAGTTGGGGGTGTCCCTGCTTCTTGCAGGGCGGTTGGACTGGATGACCTCTGGGAGTCCCTTCCAATTCTAATCATTCTATGATTCTATGATTAAAATAATATACCTTCTAGAAGACTGTCCTGTGTTAGTAATGCATAAAATTTAGTAGACATGCAGAAAAGTTGTGGTATTGATATGTGGGAGACATAGAGAAAGGGATTAGATGAGTATTTACAGTGTCTATGATTAGGACTGGTCTTCTTCCCAGTCAAAGAAATCAAATGCCTTTAATATTATTAAGAACCAATACTGTGCTGAAAAGGCAATACATTTTGTTAACTGATCAAAGCAGATCTACATATTTAGATCTAAATGAAAGATATTTCATTTATAATCATCCCCTCTTTTATCTAATTGCATATCCATTAATTTAGCTCTTTCTTATCACATTACTGAAAATGAGCTTGCCCATCACTCTATCATCATTTGCAAGCAATTTGGTGAGGGAAGAACACCTAAATTCTGTTGTTTGAGTTACTGGTTCCCTGCACCTTGTTTTCATCAGGAGAAAAAGGCATTTTCACAGTGTGGCAGCTGAAATACAGCAACTAATCCCAGTGAAGGAAAAGCAGTCTTGTAGTTGTCACATGAGTTGCTAGTAGACTGTAATAAAGCATGATAGGAAAACAGGTATATACCCTGAGCTGATACCCTGCTTAGAACTACTCGCTTTACACCGCTGTTAGCCCATGTTTTTCTGTGTCTGTTATTAATAACTGGAGGTTTTGCCTTAAGTCACAACTTAAGTCTGGCATAGTAAATAAATAAAACAGCTAGAGTGAAATGGAGCAAGTGTATTTTCTCTGTTTCTAGAATATGAAGTCTATGTCCCTTGAAGGCAGAAAAACTTCCTTGCAAAACCATTAATACACCTCGAGGATGAGTAAATAATAGGCCTCAGTTCTGTCAACCAGCTTCCTATTTTCTCTTCAGATTGATTCTCTAAGGTTTGATACTGTGAATTTTTTAATTATATTTTTCATATGAAGTGTTAACATTTCAAAACCAAAACAATGATGTCTGAGATACCAATGCATTGACAAAATACCTTGTTAGATTACTTTGTACCGACAAAACTATACTCCTTTCCTGAGACGGACCCTCCCTTAACTGCAACTGGCAGTGGCAGAGACACTACCTAGAGCAGCTTTAAGCTAGTTTTTGGAGGGATTTCTTGAAATTAGAAACAGCTTTTTGCTGTTTTGTACTGCCTCAAAAATGAGCTCAAACAGAAAAAAGACACCGCAGCACACTGTCCAAAGATTATTAGCTAGCAATTTGCTAGCTGCCTGGCAGGTGTTTTTAAGGCAAACACATGTACAAGGTCAACAAATTTGTTCTATCTAAATAACTATCGACTTTGCCACTTGCAGTGCTAGTGAGCAGCTGCCAGTGAGCCAGGACCTGGAGCTTTCAGCAAAGGCACACAAGGCTTCTGTCCAATTTGTGACTTGAACCTGCCTCTCCAAGGGATATTCTCAGTGTACTTTCTTTCCTCTGTGCCACAGTAGCTGCTGCAGAAAATATCTGGATATTCCATGGAGCACAGATCATGGAAAATTTGGGCTGGTTAGTTTTCGTTGGCCATGTACAGAGAGAAGTCAACACTCCTGATGCTAGAATAACATTCTTAACTACCTTAAGGTAATTAAGAAATCATGTCATTTGGGCTCAATCTGCAAGTTTCCTCCCTTCACACTGTTTCCTTAAGATCTTCTCTCCAGCAACTTCCATTATTTCCCTCTGGTCCCTTGAATTTCTTTCCCTTTGACTAATGAATGTCTGCTTTCTAACATAACTGCTCACCTCATTCCCTCCAGGAGGTCATTTCTAACTGCATGCTTCCTGCTTGACCCACCTAGCCATGCAGAAGATTGTATTTCCTGGCCTTACCCAGCTGCTTTCAGGAGGGGAAGCCTCCAGAAAATGCCACAGGAGACAGGCAGCATCAACTAGAAATAAGCAACCTTCCTCCTGGTTTCCCAGACAGACCTTTTTCACAGAAAACAATATACAGTAAATTGAAAACAAATCAAGCCTTTTCAGAAGCTGCCAGAATAAGTCCCACAGGTGCTACACAATTTTATCACTGAGACATCATCTCTTAGTGCAGCTGCCTCCCTTGAAGCTATGAGAGCTTCTGCATGGCCAAAAGGCATGTGACAGCAGCCTACTGACCTACATACTGC
Source organism: Heliornis fulica (assembly GCA_013399135.1). Classification (NCBI taxonomy): domain Eukaryota; kingdom Metazoa; phylum Chordata; class Aves; order Gruiformes; family Heliornithidae; genus Heliornis; species Heliornis fulica. The sequence continues at coordinate 434,686 of VXBZ01002985.1, forward strand.
TCCAGCTAACCCAGACCCCAACCACTCAATTCTCTGCTGCCTCTTCCCAGAGCAATGTATCATTTCCAATCCTGAGTCACTGCTTGGTCTCATTTGCTTACCCCAGCCTTTGCTGTGCATCCTCTCACATCCCCATTATTTATGACAGCTTTTTGGCATCTCTCCACGCTCCACAGCTAGTCTGCTTTCTAACATTCGCCGCTCCAGATAATGCTGGCAAGTAAATTAATCACTTTCTCCCTCTCCTTCCCCTTCCCCTCTTGTTACTTACTCAAAGACCAATGTGGTCACAAGCAGATTGTCACCTTTGTCCCAGTGGATAAGTCCTGTTTTGGATTTAGGATCCACCATTTGGTACAATATGTGGAAATCCACACTCTGTTAGAGTTACTGACTTCCCTGTCAACATTAATGGAGCACACGCCTTAGAAAAGGCAAACCAAAAGGGACTCAGATGTGTGTAAATCAGATAACTAACTGGAGAATTACCAGACCTAAACTCATTGTGAATCCCCAGAGAAAGAGGGAGGTTGGTAGTGTATATTAGTGAATGAGATTCAGATGTTGAAACTTACCTCATAGGTTTCAACTCCTTGTCCTCCTCATTAGTACCCACGCTGACACTTCCCTGACTTTTTGAGCCCCAAATATGGCACTCAGGGAACACTTAAGACCATTCTTTTACCTGTGGCTTGCAGAGTTGCAGCCACTTCACTTAATGAGTGGTGGACTGATTCTCAGTCAATCACATTGCTATAGACACACCAAAAGAATACTCCCTCACCCGAGAAAGAGAATTTTTCTCTTTTTCTGTGTGTTGATTCTTCAGCTTTAATTTTTCCTCCCAAGAAGCTTAAATCTCCTATGTGATTATGCCAGCATAACAAAACAGTTGGCTTCAAGCAAACAGCTAGAGGATCAGTTACTTGAGACCTATTTAGTCAGTTCTGAGTATGTGAACCCTGTAGAAATCCTGCATCAAAAGAGACCATGTTTTCTGCAGAACCAGAATATCTAGCAAGAACTAGTACAAAGTAACAAAATTACCTAAATCTTCTATGTTGAAAACTGAAAAGAAAAAAAAAAAAAGAGATTTGAATTTGCATATTATGAAATACTATTCCGGAGAATTGAACTGGCAAAAGTTTGAGGGGCCAGTCGTTAGGGGATTAAGTAACCTCAAATTCCATTCAGCTGTGTCAACAAAGAGTCTAATCCTTTGTGCCTTACTAAAAAAAAAATGTGAAATTCACAACCTTAGAGAGAAAGCCTTAATTAGAAAAGCTGCCACAGTATGTACTAATCAACCCTCTTCTGGGGCAGTCATTACAAACACTCCGACAGCTTAATGAACATGAAGTCTGGGATCAAGGCAGCTGCTGACAGTTTTTGGAAATACAAAGTCCACCTGAGACAAATTATTTACTATATGTTCTAGGTATTGAACATTCTCATTAGGGAAGAGGCATAGTATTGGGCTAAAGCTAATATACACAAACTAGTGATTAGGCTTCTGATTTTTCCTGTTCTTTTTTCACATAATAACCACCTTTGTACATGTTGTTCTTACCCTTTTGAACAGTTAGATGAAATAGTTTGAGAGGCAATGAGAGTATTTTTGTCAGTTTTATCAAAAATGCTTTCAAATAGGAGCACAATGCATAGTTCAGTCCAACATTTTTCTTCTAAGTGAGATTGTATTTATCATGCTGAGATAGAGAATAGAAAAAAATAAGGAAAATATTTCATAACAGAAAAGTAAACTCATGTCTATGTAATTTAATGATACATCTACTTGTCTGCTCAGTACAGGAGACAGTAAGTCTGAGTTTATAAAATGTTCTTTTAGAAATAAGCCCTGAGACCAGTAAAATTCTGGCTGTCGAACCTCACTGTGTTATTGACCTGAATGGCAAACCACTGAGGGTCACAGAGGATACAAAGAGCAAGTATTTTATACATTGGCATTTACAGAGAACAGGAGTTATGGAGCAGATATTTTGAGTAGGATGTAATGAAAACTTTTGTATAACATTACACTTGGACTTCAGAAATAGATAACATGACATTATTTTTATTAGCATTGGTTTCCTTAAGCTAATGCTTAAAACACCAGTACAGAGGGGGCACATTCAAAGGTACTGCATATACCCTTATCTACAGGATAAATACATAAGCCAGTGAAAGAAAAGGAAATTAAATGGAAGACCACTTATCTCATAGCACATCATGGCCAGAAGAAGACTTCACCACTCTAATTGTCATGTCTGTGTTTATCATGCTGGACCATCTTATCAGTGACCTGCACTTTAAGACACCTAAACCTGCTGGGACTGGATACATGACTAGGAGAATGTAGTTATACAAGCACAAGGCATAAATATTTAAAATTTAATGATAATAATTGTACTGCTGAGCATCACTTTCATCAGAAAAATCCATTAATGTGTGTGTGTGTGTGTGTGTGTGTGTGTGTGTGTGTGTGTGTGTGTGTGCGCACACGCGCATGCAGGGGTGGACCCTTGTCATGGGCCATGATTCTCTTCTCCTGCACTGTAGCCAGAGGGTTACCACAAGTGTCAGGAGTAAGGATACAAGGAAGTTAAGGGGTGTGTAGTGCACCCATCAGCAGCTTCCAATCTGTGTATGATACAAAGCAGAGAAGAAGTTTATAAGAAGTGTGAGTTCTACTCAGCCTGAACATACAGCTCTGGGAGGGCCCAGCAAACCAGCACGTTGCTGCCTTTCTATCTTCCACACCTGAACGTACTGACCACAAGCTGCTCCTCACGATGGAGTGCTCAGCTGGTGGCCACAATGGGCACATCCTCTGGCTAAGAATGCTCCCAAAGATGGTTATTTTGGAGAAGTTAATCTGTCTCAGTCAGCACAAAAGGTGTATGCATGCACCAGGAGTCTGATGCTTCTCAGGTTTTTGTGGGGCCTCTGTACCAGGCAGCTTTTAATGTAAAGACTGGAAAGAAGATATTGAGATAGCTTTCATTCTCCATGATAGTAGAATTATTTGAGACCTGATGTGCCCTTGAAATTTCCTTTATATGCTCAGGGTGAGGTAGCAGCATCCTATTTCAGCGAGGCTTTTAAAACAAGTAAGATCTTTTCTGACTAAATAGGATGCTGGAATTCACTTTTAAAAATAATAGTATTTCATGATCCTTTTACCTGCCTTCTCAGCTACTTTCTCTCTGCTATATTTCTAATAAAGTGTTCATTCAAATCACAGTAAGAGTCCTACCATAAAGACCTACCTTTTTATTTTTTATAACATAATCAAAAAATACAGAAGTTTCCTTTTTACTAGAACTCCACACAAGACCTTAGTACATGCTACATGACCCCAGCACATCACAGATGGTAGTCTGTAGATAGCTTAAGTATTTTGCCTTCCTAAGTACGATAAACTTTCTGTAGGTAAAGTTTAGTAGTGCATAGTCTGTGAAGTCTCATATATTACTTTTTAAGACTTAATGGCTGGTCTCCAATGTCTCCTTTCCCCACTCCATAAAACTATAATTTTATGAGCACCATTGATTTTTCAAGTTAATGTTCCATCTTCAACTCCCACCATAGAGAAAGTCAGCTTATCTTGTTTTTTTGTGCCAGGGAGTTTTTCCAGAAGGAACAACACTAATACTGCCACAGGAATGGAGAAGAAAAGCAAAATGTTATTTATAACCATAACCAGGAGGCATAAAACCAGACTGATAGTATCATATTCCTCCTTTTTTTCTTTTAAGGCATTTCTATCATGATATTACTATACGAAAGATTAATTTCTGGCTTTGGGGGTTTTTCCTTCCTATTGTGGAGCTGGAAAACTCACTGAATTTAAATAGGAAGAGAAAAAAAATATATCTCTGAACTGCTATAGCACAAACTGCAACATTTGAAATTGTCCAGATGTTTCTCATGGTGCGAACTATGAGAATACTTCATAAAATAGAATGTCCTTGCACAATTCACACAATTAGAAGTGCTCACTGAAAGGGAGCAAGAGAAGTTCCATCTGAGTCCAAAATCCCTAATGAAGGATGTATTGCTCTTTTCATAGAATCACAGGATCACGGACTGGTTTAGGTTGGAAGGGACCTCAAAGCCCATCCAGTTCCAAAATCCCTGCCATGGGCAGGAACACCCTCCACTGGACCAGGTTGCCCAAAGCCCCATCCAGCCTGCCCAGGGAAGGGGCAGCCACAGCTTCTCTGGGCATCCAGGGCATCACCACCCTCACAGGGAAGGGTTTCTGTCTGATTTTGAATTTAAACATCCTTCAGCTTATAGCTATCTCCCCTTGTCCTGTCACTACACTCCCTTGTAAAATGTCCCTCTTCAGCTTTTCTGTAGGCCTACTTCAGGTACTGGATGGGAGTCTCCTTTTTGTTCACGCCACACTGTATCTATGCATCTTCCTATACAAAGGGCTCCCTTACCAGGAAGATGTACACATACATATATGGCATTGACCTGTCCTAGTTCCCCACACCCTGAGAAAATACAACAAAGTCCTTGAAATACATATCCACTTCCCTCTGGACTTGGTCCCAAGATGAAGCCAAGTCAGGTTTCCAGACTAATGTCACCTGTTTTAAGAAAACTTAGAGGTTGCCTCTCTGCTTCTTTCCTACTGTCTTCCTTCCTTTTATTTCCCCATTCCCCATCAGAAGAATTTCTCCTCTGGGTGAACATGTGACTAGCATCCAGGTAAGAGCATGTGTAATGCTCAACTTGTTGTGCATGCTGAGTAGCTGCTTAATTGTTCAGGAAGGTCTGCAGGACTGATAGTCTTTTCCAGACATGGTAGGGGGGCTAATTTTTATGGTAGTTAGTGAAGCAAACACTGTGGTAGTGGTACAAAGTTCTCTGAGATATCTAACCACTTCTGCTTTCAATGCTTTTTTACAGAGGTTATGTCTTTCTGTCCTGGAAGAGCACCATTGTTAGCAGATTATGGGGTTCTTCTGTTACCAAGTCTTGAAAAGCAGGAAGGTTTTCCACCTTTTTTCTTTTCTTTTTTTTTTTTTTGCAACAGTTATGATGAGAAAGGAGCACTGCATAAAGAAACCAGTGTGCTCATTTGAGAAACACCTTCTTTTTAGTAGCAGACTGTATAAGCATTCTTGTTGTGCATTACCCCAGATGATCACACAATCACAGAACAGTCTGGGTTGGAAAGGACCCCAAGGATCATCAAGTTCCAACCCCACCGCCACAGGCAGGGCCACCAACCTCCAGGCCTGCATCTAGGCAAGGTTTCCCAGGGCCCCATCCAACCTGACCTGGAAGGTGACTTTACACATCTGTTTAAAAGACGGGTAGATGCAGTGCTTGAGGATATGGTCTAAGGGTAGACTTGGTAGCGGTGGGCTAATGGTTGGACCAGATGATCTTAGGGATCATTTCCAGCCTTAAAATTCTATGATTCTATGATTCTATGATCTGTGCTAGGAGCGGATTGCAATTAAAATGAGCATCAATTCTGGAAGACTATGTTTTGATGAATATTTAAACCTGATGAAGTGTGCTGTTAATATTTACATTAACTTTATTAGTATACATTAATATTTAATATATTTCTTTATCTAAAGACTGGTCTGATTTTGAGGGGTATTTTTCAAGTCCATTTTTCTGATAAGTCCTGCACTGTTGACTGTCTCCACTTCTCACCAATGCCATAAGGCAACACACTGAAGGGTAGAGAAGCCCTCAGCAGCCCTATAGGAGTGTCTATTCAGCAGTATAAACTACAGAAATTATTCTGGTTCTCTACTATGTTTTTATGGCTTTTGTGGGGGTTTCATCTTTCTAAATCTATTT
>VXBZ01002985.1:440738-469389 GCA_013399135.1 Heliornis fulica
GGTAGACTTGGTGGCGGTGGGCTAATGGTTGGACCAGATGATCTTAGGGGTCATTTCCAGCCTTAAAATTCTATGATTCTATGATTCTATAATCTGTGCTAGGAGCGGATTGCAATTAAAATGAGCATCAATTCTGGAAGACTATGTTTTGATGAATATTTAAACCTGATGAAGTGTGCTGTTAATATTTACATTAACTTTATTAGTATACATTAATATTTAATATATTTCTTTATCTAAAGACTGATGCTGGTCTGATTTTGAGGAGTATTTTTCAAGTCCATTTTTCTGATAAGTCCTGCACTGTTGACTGTCTCCACTTCTCACCAATGCCATAAGGCAACACACTGAAGGGTAGAGAAGCCCTCAGCAGCCCTATAGGAGTGTCTATTCAGCAGTATAAGCTAGAGAAATTATTCTGGTTCTCTACTATGTTTTTATGGCTTTTTTGGGGTTTTTCTCTTTCTAAATCTATTTGCCTCTTAGCAAAGAAATTGCAGAACAGACGCACTGCAAAATCGGCATTATTCCATTGTTTACACCACCCACGGTATTTTCTGCTCAATTGTCACACTTTATTTGCTTTTTTTTTTTTTAAACATAGGAAAATTAAGAAGTCACAGACTTGACATTTTTTCTTGTTCTTTATGAGCATTGTTGCACAGCCATTGATCCAAGACTGCATGAAAACACAATTTACAAAAAAGGAAAGATTTTAATCTATTTGACATGACTCAAGAGTGTACCCAAGGGCTATATCTGCTGTATGCATTTCTTCTTCAGTAAGAAGAGAAACTTCTTTTTGCATTAAAAATTACTCTTGTTTCTGCTGCTGTGCAAGCACTTTGAACAGGCTGAGGCGTTCTGCTGTGCCATGGCTTCACCTGTGAAATGCTTGATATAAGACAATATCTTTATTTTCTCCTGACAGACTTATGGAACAATCATTTTACTTTCAGTAAAATTACTATGTTGTGCTTGTTCATATAAATATCTTTCCCATGAAATGAAATAAAAATCAAAAGTAGTTTATTTAAATATAAGTGGGATTCTCTAGAAAAAGTTCTCTATACACAGGAAAAATCCTTTAAAACTTGACCTTTTGCACTTCTGCAAGGGGACTGTCAAACGGTTCGCTACATTTAAAACTAACGCCAGAGGGTTTATTTGGACAGATTGGGCTCTTCTGCTCCTCAAAACTAGAAAATCTCTGATATTAAGTATAGACTGTGATTTTTTTTTCTGTTATTTGCTTAGAATCTAACAGGACTGCCTTACTCCTTAAAAGATATAAAATGACTTTTTTCACTTAAAATGTGACATTTTCAAAAAAAAAAATGTTGATATTTGTTTGTATAATTTCATTTCTTGGCAAGAATCTCCATTTTGCAGACAATCCTAGGGAAAGTCATCAGTCAGAACACCCATTTGAATTTCAGTTGTTCTTTGTTGGCTTTGTGCTTCCCTGGGAAATAAAGAGCCTAAATGAGATAAATAAATGGACTTTTAACAGGCTTATTAAAATGAATATTTTCCAATATGTTCTCATATTGAAAAATAAAGCTCTTAAGATTTAATTTTTTACTTTTCTCCAAATCTAAAATTTAATTAGAACCCAATTATATTGAAATTGAAATAACTGCCAAGGTAATGCAATGTATACTTGGTCCCATATGATCTGATTTATAATACACAAGTGCTTTGAAGAACTACCTTATTGTCCTCTCCATATTCATTTCCTATTAATATCAGTAAGAATTGCATGGTTGCCTTGAATATATTTGAGGAAAAAAAATAAATTCATATAAGGATCTCTAGTTTGCTATATATTTAATCCATCTTTACACTGCCAAGTATAAACATGCATAAATTAATGTTAAATTTCAGGACCTCAACATTTCTTTGGAAAGATAAAGAGGAAAGTAAGAAAATCTTTTTGAAACATCAGTATAACCTTAACTTTTTAGTAGAGAAAACCCTTAATTAAAAAATATACAGAGTAAGGTTTCCTACTTTGTACATACTTACAACAATGTGAACCCAAAATGTTTCTGAATTTATCATTTCTCGTTATTTCAGACTTTAAATGAGGTTTAAGAAACACGTCTAAGCTATATGTCGATCCATATCTTAAATGTTAACAAATAAACAAAAAACACCATCATACAGAAACATTTTGCCAGACAATTTTCTGACCTTCCACCATTTTTTCCCAGGAAATTCCTGACACTTATAAAGGTCTTGTATCTGAGATGAAATCATCGTCATATTCTCTCTACATAAAGTATAAGAAAATGGAGAGTCAGCAGATTAAAAAACAGTGAAAAAAACAGTCAGTGTGTAGAAACGGCTCTTCTTGACTCACACTCTGTGACACTTTTTGGTCACATTTCAAGTCAGAAATAGCTGAAATTACTTATCTTTTAATTTCTAATAAGAAACGTTAATGATTGAATGGTAATTATTTACTTACATAATTATCATTCCCTATAAGATAATTTTGATGTGGATTTAGGCCAGCTCAATCTATTTTCTCCAAAGATTATTTTGTATTTTATCAATAGTTTCTGTAAGTTACCTACATTTAAAAACTATTTTCTGTATAATCAGCATGATGATCAGTTTTTTCAGGCTAACCAAATGCCAGGAAGATACCAAGTAAGTATATAAAATAAGTGTTTTGTTAACAGCTTAAAAAACTTCAATTTTGTATCACAGAGCTCCTCTTACTTCTCATTTTCTTACATTGAAGAGGTTTAAAAATCCTTTTATTGTATCTATTTTGTCTAGTTACACAGTCTGATTTCTGACCTAATAACGTGGTGGGAATTGGCAGGAGTTATGCTTGCTGGCAGCTAAATGTCACTGAATGCGGATACTGTACATCACCACATAACTTCTGAGACCACCCTTGCATCCGCAGTCCAAGCGCCACCACAGAAAGCTGATGAGTGTTCCATAGAGGGGGCAGAACTCTGCAACCTCCCACACAAATCATCGATCCACAGAATTCACTGCTTGATTACATGCTGTTGAAGGGTAGAAAACTCTATAGAAATGTGCTCTTTTTATCTTATTTTTTTAACCCAATTCAGGCCGCAACTGTCATTAAAAAAATCATCATAAAACATCTTTACATTTTTGAAAAGTACTTGAGAAGTTGGTTAACTTCCCAGCTCATACTTGCCCATTGGGAAATCTCACAGGGTGTGATCACCAGCACTCCGGCCCTCCCATACATTCTATGCAGAAGGACCATTTCCTCCCCTCTGCATCTTGTCTCTGCTCTCTGCTGCATTTGTGAGCAGAAGAGCTAAGTCGTTAATTTGCATCTGCTTAGGCTTTAATAATATTATTTGAAAACACATCCTTTTTAGTTGCTCTTCTGGTCAGGCGCTGCTAAATCCTGCCCAGGTATAAGCTGATTTGAAGCTTTGATTCTTAATTGAAATGTGGTTTTGAGCCTGTTGTTAGTGTTGGCTGCAAATAGCAGCCTGGCTTCTTGTGATACAAGCTGCCAGTGACCAAGCCATTTTGTTTCAGTAACAGCTAAACCCACAAAAAACAGTATTGGTCTGTAAATCCCACCCAGAACGTTGATGAAAATCATAGTAAAAGTTCATTATTTAAGTAGCAAAGCAAAGCTGTCTGAAATTAGGTAATACTGGATTTACAATGACCATTGCTATCTTCAGCTCGTGCCCAAGGCAATGAATAAAGATAAGTTCTCTGGGAACAGAAGAGTTTGTCATCATAGAAGTAACAACAACCTCAGTGACGTCTCACGCAAAAGATGAGCGAGAGGCATCTGTGATTTTAGTTTTTCATTCTTTGTCAGAGCTCAGGTCCAGCAGCTGAGCCAAGCTAGTAGAGCCACTGGAGACACAATGTTAAACTGAGGCCCCTACAGCTCCTGGAGGCACAGGGATGGATTAGAACAGCGTAATTCCTTCACGGAGCAGAACAATGCTGCAGTCCCTGGGTTTTCTTTGCTGAATCTGTAGTAAAGTGATAATGATGAAACATGGTGAATACATCTGTCTTTGCCTAGAGAGGAAATGAAAGCAAACAGTGTCTAGACACAGGAGATGCATTTGACTGAGGCTGGTGCACAGTAAAAGCTATTAATATCTGCTGTTGCTGGCATCTTCTACAGACACTTTCCCTGCTGCTGACAGCTCCATTCTCTGCCGCTATGGGATCAGATCAGGGAGGCTGCTGTAACTCACAAGCCCACCCAAAAGGTGAGCTCTGCTTTCCTGAAATGGCTGCACTGTTGCAGGAACTGCTCAGTTAGGTAACTGTTCTCAGATCAGAAAAGCTCACAGGGGCTTGGCAGCCCCTAGTTTCAGACAGCGGGATGCTCAAAGGTAAGGGTGCTTTGTCATTTTAGAACTGGCAGTGCTTTTAGATCACATCGATTTTGTTTCACTGTCCTGACATCATCTACCCTTAGCTTTAAGTATAACTCCAGACTCTCACAACACTTAAAATATATACACTCCTAAGCTATGCATAACTTAAGGGTGGGATGCACTCTCCAGCTCAGCCCAGGCATAAAGCTGTGCACAGGTGGATAGAGCACTGCAAAAAGGCCAAGAGGTAGCATGTGCCGCTGGGAATAAAGGTGCTCTGGCAACAGCAGTCATAGCACTCAGGCAAGGGCTAGTTGTCCTGGCCAGGTGCTGCAAGAAGGTTCATGAACAGGAGAAAAATCTTTGGATATGCTTATAGGTTTCATGTAAGTCTGGGGCTCGCAGTGAGAGGAGTGACATTGACAGTGCATGGGGAGAAGGCACAGGGGCTCTTAGGCACTTACCTTTAATGCCTAAAATATATATGGCATTTTTGTTAGTAGTTCAGATGGACCAGAGTCAGCTACACTGAGCTCAGCTAGGTTTCCAAAGGTGCTCACTGTGGTAGAGCTTACTTCCCATTATGTTTATAGGGAGGGTACAAGAATGTCTAAGATACATTTGAAGTACCTCTTACTCATCCTTTTCCTGTTTTCCCTTTCCAGTTCCCAGCTACTGTGAGAAGCTGACTGCTACATATCTTGGACATGAAATTAAAAGATGCTGAGATGACTGAAACGAGAAGGACGTCCAGGTACATGGTAAAAAAAACACTAGACAGGCTGTCTAGTATAGAGCAAGGTCTTGCAAAATTGCTAATGTCAACTGGGATTTCTTGTCTCCAGTGCCATGTAGATGGGACCCTCCAGCTTTGTGGGAGATAAAGCAGAAAGTTGCAGCCCACCTCTGCACAATGGATCTGCTGGAGGTAGGCTGCTGGATACACATGATCAATGCAATCTCTGGGCACTGGGCAGCAGTAATACACAGTGATTCATCAAGCAGCTCAGGATCAGGGTTAAAAACAGCTGTGCTATGGTATCATCCCTCCTGGGAGAGAGACAACAATAATGTCTTCTCATGTTCAGTCAATAGAAGTGTCTTTTCTGAATTAAACATGCACTGAAAGTTGAGTCCATAGTGACTGAGCCAGTAGTGACACAGAGATTTTGACTCACAAAATACTCTTTTAAAGAGTGAAGTAACAAAATCCCTCTCCTGATCTAATAAAAATGGCTTACCAGATTATATGCATGGCTATATACTACACCTTTTCTGTGGAAAATCAATGTTATAGAAATTTACTAACTGTGTCATGTTGTAACACAGAATCTAAACTTCTTTAAATTAACTTATATGCTGACAATTCTCAAATATGCCCTTTAAAAGAAAAATGAACATATTAATCTCTACTAAATTGTCATTTTCCTGTTGACTTGGGTCATAGAAGTCATTAATGGATGCTTGTTAAAAGCAAACACACTTCTTTTACATTATACTTAGTTATTAAGACAGCAGTAGTATTGGGAGTCAGAAATAAGTCAGAAACAATCAGAAATTGAGGCCACTTTTCAAAACTGTATTAAACAATTGTCTAAATTAGATGAGAAATCGAAAGCAGATCTGGCTAAGCAATATTCTTTTGGTGCCGACCTGCCAGCTCAGTGGCTGCAAAATGTGCTGCAATGTAAAGCATGGAGTCGAGTATTTTCAGTCTGGTGTCCCCTTTCCCTCCCCTGGACCAGGACCAACCCTAGAATTTTCTGAACATGCTTGTAAATTGCACTATGGTCTACCTTTGTTATTTCCAGAGCTTGAAATATACATTGTCTTTAGGAAACTATAACTTACATTTTGAGCTATAGCATGCACATTTTCAAATATGGTTCACATCCAGATCCCAAGGTACCCCTACTCTACTAAAACTTGTATGTTTTCAGGCCGTGTTTACAAAAATACAGTCATACTGGCAAACCCTGGGCCAACGGAGACCATTTGAAGACATATCTCTTTTTTTGGTCTAGTCTTGTTCTTATTCTTCCTCCCTTATAGCTCCTTCTAGCAAAGTGGATGGGACCCCTTCAGCCTTACACAGGCAGGAAAATGAGAAGACTCATCATGGTATCAAAAAGAAGGAAGAAACCAGTAGTAGGATAACACTGAGCATCCACACAGAGCCCTGTGATGCTCACACAGAGCCCTCATATACAAGTGCTTCAAACGTGCAAATGGATTTTCAAAGGTATCCAGTGATTGTGTGATCAAGTTGTGATTTGATTGAAAGGCTGACTATTGTGCTACAGACTCTTATTTCAGAAATAAAGGAAGAAATAAATGGTACTGGGAAAAAAAAAAGACACCACCACAAATCTTCAATTCAATATGAATCTGTTTAGATTATGAGAAAGCTTTTTTTTTCCCTACTACCAAGTTGACTCTTCTTGTGCTTATATTTCTGTCAATCTGTTTTGACTGGGTAAAGAAAAGTATCTATGCATCAGGTGTGCTGTAAAAAATTTAAAGCATTGTATTGTATTGTAACCAACGTGTCTTTGTGGAAGGTAATTATAACATCACAGTGTAATGTTAAATGAGGTGTCTCAAGTCTGTAGAGAATCCAACCCTACTGACACTACAGGATTCAGCATTGCAATGTTTCTGTTACAGGCAGGGTGGGGTGACAAGATGATATCAGATTTATTTTTTCCTAATTCCAGTCTAAGGAAAAAGAAAAAATAAGTCCTACAGAAACAAAGCAGTGATTACTTCTATTCTCTCTGTGAGAAGGGATGATAGTTTTCTCAGTCATTGCAAAAATGTGATTGAAAGAAACCAACTCAAAATTCAGGAGAGAAGGATAGAAAAAAAAATGGTGTTTCTAAAAAGGAATGGTATTTGGCATTGATCTCAATACAGTACCTGAAGATTTAACATAATCTTATTTACAGATTTCCTTGTTTCTTTGACTACAGATGGAAATGCTTCATGTAATGCATTTCACGATCATTTTTTAATTGTTAGCAAGCAGTGTTGTCTGGAAACAGCATTGCACATACAGATGTACTTGTATACAATGTGTACAAAAGCAGAGCTAACAGACACTTCCAAAATGTGCATATTGGGTTAGCAATATACCAAATAAAACTCCAGACAGATTTTCTAATTCCCTCACACCATGCTATAAGCATTTGAGATGAGGCATATAAAATTCACGTTACTTTCTCAAAACAGGCTTTGAGTATTAGATCTGGGAAATAATGAACCAAAATTGTGCTGATTTCCTGACAGGAAGGAGTTATGGTCTACCTGGGAATACCTTCCCCACACAGCACAAAAGAACAGGCTGTAGCTTGCAGTTCTGCCAGAAGGCAGACTCATGCTGTCCATACCACACACAGCAATTTAAGACACTGAATCAAGAGTATAAATCAAACACAAGCATCAAATCTAGTATAAATTAGATTATTATTTTTCCAGTAGGGTACCTGTATCATCTGGTAATGTCCACATCAGACAAATGCCTTCAGGAAATAAAAAACACAATGGATTTAGAAGTCCAATGAAATGTTATGCTGTGTAGAGAGATTGTCAAACAAAATGAGAAGCAGGGAACCAGAAAAAAAAAAATTGCAGAAATAAAAGGGAAACTTGATCACAGTCTATGATCACCATTAAGAACTGAAAAGGAAGGCTTTTAAGCTTTTGTGTTTTGTGGGTGTAAAATATCTGTGAGTAAAAATGGTTCGAGACTGATCAGAGCAGAGCAATCCAAAACTGTGGCTGGCATCCAGGAAAAATTAGTGGCATAAAATTAAAGAGGAAAGCATGTGGGCTCATGCAGAATTACGGCATAGAGAAAGAAGAAGCGAAATGAAGAAAAAGGAAGATGAGCCAGTGTTACATGGTTATGGATGACAGCATTCTAAACTATTACAGATAGATTTACAAGAATATGTAAATTTGCTCCTCTGTATAACGTCTTCCACACTGAACTCCATAAATTTTGTTATTTGAATGCTTCACACATCTTTAACTGTGTTACATGCTATCGGTCTCACCAGATGCGATTCTGCACTGAGACTGCTCCGAGCTGTAGGAAGCCTTGTCACTGACCCTCCTTGAAAAAGCCAGTCAGAACTTTATATCTTTGAAATTTCAGCCATCCCATCACACTTACCATCCTTCTTAGCTGCACCTGGTATCAGCAAGATCAGTTACTAGAAGCAAACATAAAGCACGTATACTCTCTAAACCAGTGATGCCGCAGTAAACAAATCAGAGAAACGAGCTTTCAGACAATGAGTTTTAGAAAAACTGCATGTTGCAGACACTTTTCTTTCAAAATATTCATCACAAAAAGAATGTAATTTTAGCAGATAAACTTCTGATCTCAACAGCAAACAGACCTCCCCAAAAAGTAAATTCTGATTTGTGTGCCTGCCAAAGTGAAAAAACAAGGAAGATTAAAATGAGGTAAAGATTTGTCACTTAATAGTTGAATATTTATCTGAAACTAGAATCTATGTGTAAGGATAGCTCCTTACTTGATTCAAAAATTGCCTAGCAGTCCGAATGAGTAATGCTTGTACACACAGCACAGCTAACATCATGCAAAATCTATTAAAGACATAATAAGCCTGAATTCAGTTAAAAATGCATATTTTTCAGATCAGAAAATCTATGCTTTTTGAAGCAATGTTAGATCAACCACACCAATATTATTTTCCTATATGTTTAACATATATTAGCATATCCTTCAAAGTACAATGTGAGGCCAGTCAGTTCTGGGTTTTTTTTCTCAATAAAATATACTCTTCACTTGTATCTAAAAGTAAGAGAAGGTGTGACATAACCTCAGATTGGTCAGACTTTAACAGATCCTCTGTGCTGAAGACTCACACAATCTAAGGATATAAGAGCCAAAAGTGAGTTACAAACTGCAAAGAAAAAGTTTAAACTTGTTCCACAGTCAAAATCACACCTATTAAATCATAATGACATTTCTCGTTTCAAGTTGTGCCCATTCAGTTGTGTCATACTAGTCACTGTGTTCCTGGTATTGCTTTTCAGGGAAGTCATTTGAATGGCAGAAGAGTTGCGCAAGTAGCTGGCAGACCTCTCTTGCTGAGCTTTCTTTCTGCAGCAAAGCTGGTTGTTGAAATGTCTTCTGAAACTCTCACTGAGAAAGTACAGTGCAAATGGGTTGACACAAGAGTTGCAGAAGCTTAGCACTCGGGCCACTAAGGTAACAACCATGTGTCCTGTAGATGGATCGATCTCATTGTAATTAAAAGATCGGTACATGTATAGCACGTGGTTAGGAAACCAGCAGATAGCAAAGAAGCCAACAAAAACTAGAACAATTTTTGCCAGGCGTTTCCGAGTTTCCATCTAAAAAGATGAAGAGAACACAAATGAACAACAGCAAGCAGAACTACTCCACGCAGCAGACTTAATTAAAACATGTAGCATTTTGCTTTACAGTAACTTTGAAAACTATCATAAGTGAGGAGAGTAAAAGTGCTTCCTTCAGAGGCTGAATTACTTTTTCCGTCTCATTTACTTTCCTTTCTCACTTTCAGTTTACTTTCACTGACAGACCCTAGCTGTTTACAGTTACAGAAGGTTGCTCTCTCTATGCGATATATATAAACAGCAAGAGTGATTCATGACCAGAGTAAACATTGGCTTTTAGCCCGAAAGCCCACACCAAAGGATGCCATGAAATATAACCTCTTCTGATGAGATCCCAATGCTTGGCTTGAAACCTAGCTTTAGTTAGAAAGCTATTTAGAAATCATTGGCTTTGAAATATAAAGCCATTGAGAGTGAAATGTAGAGCCACTGCTAAGTGTTAGCTATACGATAGTACTTATACCCCATTATTTTGCCTGAAGTGCCTCAGCTTGCACCTCTCTCCCAGGCAAGTCACCTAAACTGAGGCACATTCCAGTCGGCAGCATCTTAATTCCAGGGTAAGGTGAAAGGTTCGGTTAATCTTCAATAATAACATGAAAGAAATGTGCCCTAATTGCAGTGCTAAAGTATAATTGGTTTACAATATAGATGTTGAGAGTGGCTGAAAAGTTGACAGGAAATGAGCCTACGCAGTGGCTCCAAACTGTGAGAGGGAAGGAGACTGGCAAGGTAGCGGGCACCTAAGGAGGATGAAATTTCCTACCTATTCTGCCCAAAATATTTATTATGTATGTGAGAGTACCAAAGTTTTGCAGAGGCAGGAAAATTTTCTAGCTTTGCTCAATTTTCTATCAATTTTAACCTGAAAAATTCAAGTTAATTTATTCCAACAGTGTTTCAAAATCCGTGAAACAAATCCGTAAGCCACTTTCTTGGCTCCATCTAAGCCAAAACCAGCGGGGAACACACAAAAGATGGGAAAACTCTGCCATTCCAATGTGGTAAGATTTGCACTCAGACAGACTGCAAAGGTAGACTGAAATGCGCAGAGGTATAGGGGGAATATTACACTTCTGTACTATGGTTTAAAGAAACATGAGTTGATAGCAATAGCCTGAATTTACTTTCTCTTGCTGGGGATTTTCTATTCCTCTGAGCCTCATAGATTAACAAAAAGTGAAAAAAAAACCACTAAGTAGAATAAAATATATGTTCTTAGTTTGAAACTACATGTGGGTTCAGAAATGTGATATAAATTAAATATTGTTTCCATCTTGAGGGTTCAACCAAAAGGCTCTCTATATTTCACAGGAAAATAAAATACTACAGGAAGTCCTAATATGTATGTATTTTTTACAAGAAACGGGCTAGAAATGAAATACTGAGCAAAAGACATGAGGGAATGTGGTCTTTCTTTTTAAAAGAATATATACATGCATATATACATGCTATATATGCAAAGAAATTTCAGCGATTATGATGATATTTTCTAAAGCACTGGCAGAGTAAACCCTTCCAAATTGTTTTAATGGGTAAAAGTAGTTTTCTATATAAATACTAACACTTTTGTAAAGTGGTTGAGGCATTTTCACTGCAAAAGCTGTTTGTACATATAAGTGTTCCAGCTAATGAACAGCCTGTTGCCACCTCATGGATTCCTGCGCCTTACAGGGAAGATCGTTTTGTCCAGCATTTAGAAATGCTTTTTCTCAAAGGAGTACAGAACATATACTGAAAGTTTTACAGCATCTGTAGTAGAAAGATTATTAGACAAGTCTGAGTTCAGAATTATATGCAAGAAAGATCTATTGAGTAAGCCAAAAACCAGAAAGTTCATGCTTTGTGCTTGTATTTTCAGCACTCCTTCATCTGAGAAGAACATTACATCCCCTAGGAAAGTTTTCTCTGCCTGTATCAGGTTTGTTTTTGGTTGGTTTTGGTTTTTTATTCCCAAACACAAACAAATCAGGGAGAAGCCTCAAAAAGTTCATGTAAGATTTCTTCCCAAAATGGCTGCTTAGAGAGATAAGTGAAGCCTGACCACAAGAAGCGTTAACTACAAAAAGACTGTTCCTCAGTAAGGACACAAGTAATGGCTGTACAAGCAATGCATACAAACACATATACCAATCTTATTTCTTGTTAGGAATTTGCTTTGCATGCACTGAATTTTTATTTTCCTTGTTCATACTCATTTAAATACTGGGCTTAATAGAGAGTAATTGTGAAAACAAGGAGGTTTTTCAGATAATCCTCGGTTTAGTTCATGCATGTGGAAACTGAACTAATCCTCTGCAAAATCCAATAATTTGGAGTTACAGTTCCTGTACTTTCATTTACAAGTGTATACAGTGCACAAATCTTGCATTGTGATGAAAAACTAAATTGCTTACCTGTCTTTTGGAATGCTCACTGTATTCTCCAGGGATGTTGTGAGCACTTGTTATTAAACTTTTTGCAATATGGTAGTAGTAGATACTGATAATGGCAAGAGGGATAAGGAAATACACAAGGAAAATCAGCACAGAATGTATCTTCGGGTGCATATCATCCGTCATAGGGTATGGTATGCATGCTGTGAAAGTGGCATTGTTCGTGTCATTGATGTGGGCTAGTTCTGAGAACACCACTTCAGGAACTGCTAGGAGCATGGACATCAGCCAGATGGAAACAGCTTTAACACAGGTCCATAGCACTGCACTGGAGGTCTGGATGTCCATGGGATTCACAATTGCTTTGTACCTGAAATTGACCAAAACACAGATGCAAGTTAAAAGGTATCTTTTCAAGATCAACATGTGATTCATAAGGCCACTTCTTACCTTTGTTTAAAACCATGTCTTATTTTGTTCTTATCTGAAGTCAACAGGGTTTGTAATCTTTCTTAGATATGGGTTTATAATCTTTCTTAAACTGGCACTCTTTAAATCTCTGGCTTCATCTGCACAGATATCCACTGGAGATAACAAAAGGAGCCCTGGATACAACGCATGGCTGTGGGTGCCTTTTCTGTGCCAGCCTGGTGAAAGAACAGAAGCAGCCATGGCTCCACCCTTCCTTTCACCAAATCCTCCTAGAATAACCACAAACCATCCTCCTGCATCCATAATTCCACCTCACTTTCATACCAACGCATGCACACCAGAGCTTGTTTCCTTCCCCAGCTCCCACGGTCCAGGACTCACTCCTGCTTCCACCACAGCTTTCCCACTCTGAGAGTCGCCCAACCCCCTGGGAGCACAGGAGAATTATCAGCATTATCCACCTCTTGCCAGACCAGGAACAACCGCTGATGTGGTGGCTCTTGTGTCTCTGCTACCCCAGCGCCTTGCTGCACACAGATGTTCCGTCCTGACTGTAACACCTGGAATGTAAACGTCTTCATAAAGGCAGGCAGGAATGACTCCCAACGGCCTGTGCAGAAGTATTAAACTCTTAAAGAAAGTAAATATTTCCACATAAGCAATTGGAGTCTGCTGCTCTGTGCCGTGTTTTGGGAGACTGTCTCATAATATATGATTACATATAAACCTTTGCAGAATGGATAATTTCATAAGCGTTACAAGAAAGCAGTAAGTATCGCAGAGAGTGGAAATATCACACTACAGCAAAGTAAAACAAACAAATAGTAGTAGATTCGAGTCAAGAGGGGTTTTTATTAAAAAAAATGACTTTTTGCAGAAGGTGATAAAAAGGGAAACTTACCACCGGAAAAGGTCATGTTTAGAAAGCCAAATATATATTGAGAAAATTATTTCAAGACACCTTAATGTTTTGGTTAGATTTTAAATTTATTTTTAAAACATTTAATTTTTTAAATGTAAGTAAACTATGTTTTAATGTTTTCGTTAAAAACTGAATATTGAACAAAACATTCCAGTTTGTCTAAGCTGTGGTAATTTGGAAGGTTACTTTATATGACCTTTCTTTTCCTCTTCAATTATTTTGTTCCTAGTTTTTATTTGATTTGAGATGGGTGAGGGTTTTATTGTAAGTGCAGAATTTTAAGAAATGGAAAAGTTACTTTTCTTCAACATCTTAAGAAAAGTTTAACAGATAGAAGGGAGTCAAGTACATAACCTTATACTTGTTAAGGTCTTCCCAGTCAGTGGAGATGTACTTTCAAAGAATAAATCAGGTTTTAGGTGCACTAAATCACCCTTTGAGGTGCTTATTTTTCTCTGTTAGCTATACAATGAGATCAGAGTGAGAATAACTGTAATTTAGATGTCTCTATTTGGTGATATAACTCTTTATCCATGCATGTTGACACATACATAAACATATATAAATAAATGCATGTGGGTATGAACAGGTGTCTAAATACATACACAGGGCTAGGTTATGGCTAAATATAACATAGTTTCTGAGGAGAATGGCATGAAATGGCGTCTCAAATACTCTTTATGGCCAATATGCTGGCAGGTACATCATAACCCCTCAAAGCTTTCAGTAGGTGTTTGAGAAACCACAGATAAAAGCTATATGTCCATGCTGCAAGTTGCAAGCTTGATGGAAACCAATAGTGGAAAGAGTTATGCCATGAAAATGTCTGGAGTACACTCTTGCTACCCTAGAAAAATTTTTTCTTCAGAGAACATTTGATTCAAAATGTGCCTTGGAGTCCTCTTTCTCAGGACTGTTATAAATTGTCTTATCACTGAATAATTAAAATGATAGCTAGTTATTATCATATCCTCTCTGAATTCAGACAGGATGTTTACTATGTCTTTTCCATTATTAAAGCATGGAAAATTAAACTCAGTAAACTGTCTCCATTAATTTATGTTTACCATTTCTTCTAACACAGTGAGAAACTCCCTGGACACCAAGGTGTAAAGAAATCCTTTGCACTGCCATGGGAAGGACAGAAGCTTCTGCACAAAGCACGAATTCTCCCCAGCACAAACTGTGACCTTATTATTCAATAATTTGCTTCCTATTGCTGTCTGCCTTGATTTCATTACATAAAGACAGACCATTTCATTCAACTGAGGTGACGTCAAGTCCTTAGCATCTGGTCATTACTTTAAAACTTTACATTGCTAGGAAAGACCTGGTTTGGGGACTTTAGGGAGGGGGAAATCATATTTCATGCTACAGGTTTTTTTCCCCTCTTTTTCCATTACAACTATTTTGACCACAATCCTGTCCCCCAACATAGTGGCCATGTACAGTTAATTGTTTTAGCAGCATTTGTTCTGGTTTATATCTAAACAAAAGACCTTTTCAAAAGCCTTTACATTAGCAGAAAATGTGGCATATAGTTGTGCTTTGGCATATATTGCTGTTTCAGCAAATAGTGTGCCTTCCCCTGAGCTACAACTGACTCCAAGTTGAAAGGCATTGGAGCAGAGTGCTCTTTTCCACAAAACCAGCTGGGTTCAGCACAAAAAAACTTCTTTAACCTTACCAAAATTCTACTTTCTACTTCGGGTGAGTACTTCTTGCTGGGACTCAGAATAGCACTCAGTGTCAATGGGAAGGAAAAAGCACAAGTGCTTTACAAAACCTGTCATCTTGTTTATATCTCTGAAAATATACAGCATAGAAAGAGAGAGGTTACAGATGTAAACAAATGTAAACTGAGTGTACTTGGAAGTGTTCCCAAAATAAGTACCCAGCCTCTTCCTTAGCATAGAACCAGTGTAAGGCTACAATATACCACTAGCCATTTAAATTACAAAGTGCATATTTTCTATCAATAAAACACTGGTAAATCAGGGTAAGGGTGCAAATTATTTAGTCACATTAGTAAGCAAAATACATCTTTTCCTTTACTTCACTGATGAAAAAAAGAAAATTATAGGTTGCCATCAATATCAGGAAATAATTATAAATATGCCTTTGGTTTTAATTAAAAGCCTTCATGTAAATTCTGTCTTCCTACATCCTCTATCATTATCACTGCTGACAAAGGCATCCCAACTCAGGAAATAATTTTATAATAAGTTTCCTTTCTTTGGAACTGTGGTTTCTGCCAACAGACACAGGCACAAACTCACCCATCCTGCAGATACAGGCTTTGTTTGTATAGCACAATTTTCATTATAAAGCAATCTCCTCTCTTCCACACAATCAAAAAAAAAAGAAAATTGATGAAATAGCCTCTTCCTCAAGAGTTACAGCATGCTGCTAGCTTCTAAACTCCAGTAGAGCTTATCTACTCTTCCCCATCTTTGTTTCCAAAGGCCCTCACAAAGGTATTTCTCAACACCCAATTAGTAGCTCTACTCCTGTCTCTGCTGAGTCCACAATGCTATTCCCCTTCCACACACTTGGATCCAAATGAAGCTGTTTCAGGATTAGTCCTGAGCTGTTCTGTTGCAGCACTACCTTTTTCTCTGTAGAGCTTTGTTGAGATCCCCTTCAAGAACAATTTAAAAAGATAAACCAAGAAACCAGGCGATACTTTGACAGCCACAGGACTATGATTACAGCATACCATTGTTGAAATTTAAAGTTTTTATAGTTAGCTCTAATATTTTTGTGCTGTGCTTATCTCTTAAGTATCAAGAGTTGCAGTCACCACGAACAAGCATCTCAGACATCTGATAGCTGAATATAATGAATAGTGTTTGAAATGAAGACTAGGAGACCATGTGTAAACACAATTAAAATTAATT
Organism: Heliornis fulica; assembly: GCA_013399135.1. Lineage (NCBI taxonomy): Eukaryota > Metazoa > Chordata > Aves > Gruiformes > Heliornithidae > Heliornis > Heliornis fulica. The sequence goes on from VXBZ01002985.1 coordinate 457,138, forward strand.
AAAATGAGTGTCAGTGGCATGTGGTCTGTGTTTCTCAGGGGGAGAACAAAAGATTTTCCTAAGTGGAAAAAATTTCCATTCTGTAGAAACATGCTCTGTTGATTCAAAAAGTATCAATAAAGTTTGAACAACAACAACAACAACAAAAGTCTGTTTAATCTTTTGGATTATGATTTCTCCACTTTGAAAAGAATCCAAACATAAGTTTCCCAGATTTGGAATTTTTTCTTCGTGAAATATATTTACCTGTCCTGTCCACCCAGCATTTCAGAGGATAAATTTTCGCTTTTCATTTTTTCTCCCCCTGTAACTCCTTTCTTTTGCTATTCACTTCACATCAGCTAACTATATTTCTTACAAGCTAATACAAATCTTGCAATACTAGCTCACAGACTACAACCTGGCTTTTTCTACTCTTATTTGTCTAAGCACATTTACATAAAACTGCACTAGTTACAAATACCATTAGTAATTTGTTCAGTTTTCCTCCTGAGAGCAATAATAGTAAATTGTTTCACTGACTTATTTAGAAGAGTTCTTACATATCTGCATTCCCAGTAGATTGATATTTAAATTTGATAATGCCAGGTTAATAATGAACATATTTTAACCTTATTTTTTAAATGTCTTCAGCAGAATTGCAGTCTCTATAAGTTTCTAGTTGGAGAGGAGAGGGATAGAAGAGGGAGAGGAGAGGGAGACAAACGGGAGGCAAATCTAACAAAAACTAATGCTACATCTACATTAACAAACTAAACAGTGTCAGAAGCTATTCTTGGAGGCCTGGTGGCATTGGCTGGACACCTGTGATCATCCATTTAACTCTTTAATTTCACAATATGAGACCACCACATCCAAACAAGATAAGCAGTTTACACTTCTGTTGGTAATGCCCCTGGCCTTCTGTTTAATCCTTAAATGTTTTGTGTATAAGGATACACACACACACACACACACACACACACACACACACACACACACACAGAGATATGCACACATGAACAAACGTGCACAGCAAAACCACACACTTTCAGGTGTCTGGTCCCTGGAACACCACACAGGAGCCTCACGCAATGGCTGGCCTACCACAGTCCACTCTGACCCTTCTTTCTTGACTTTTAAATTATGCAAGTAGCTGTACTTGCCATGCTGTGGGTTCTGGGAGCTCCTGTGATGACCTATTGAGTTTACATCTAAGCTTCATTAGGATCCTGAAAATAAGCACAGCAAGGCTGAAGAGCCTGCTGTCAAAGTTGTGTTGAACTAATGGCTGGAGCACACCAAAGCCATTAGCCTTGACAAAACAGTTGTGGTAAAGGCAACTCTGGCAGCTGCCTCACCAGTAATCAAATGGAGCGTTCATTCACCCAGGGTGTCCAGGAGTTGTTTTCCAGGTCCGCTAGACAGTAGCTCAAAATTAACACTTTATCAGTGAGAAGAGAAACTTCTTTCAATTAGGCTGTGTCATATAAACCCCTAGATCTAGCATTTCCCACCGGGAAGAATAAGGCATCTTAGCATGTGTATTCTCTTGGCTTTTATTGTCTTTCTGGAGCATTGGTCTCATTCCAACACTAATTTGGAAATATGGATTTTTGATTCTGCTCATGAGGGGTTGATAGAAGGAGCAAAAGGTCAACACCTAGGTTAGAGATTAGGCATTGAAATATGTAGCCCCTACAAACTTAGGTACTGTCTGGCTTTGTTCTCTCATGCTCTGTTTTCCAATTGGTCATATTACTTCTTTCTCACTACAAGCCTACTGTCAGAATAGTATCTTAGAAAACCACGCCTATTTTTTATCTTATTCTCTCAGAGTTTCTGAATCTTGAAGGGTTAAGTAAGAAGAAAAATGAAAGAGAAAGGAAAGAGAAAATATTTCCTCAAATGGTCTGGATACAAATCTTGTTCATACCATGCCTTTAGATTGATGAAACAGGAAATGAGATGCACTTATCTACATATCCAGCATACCGTTACTGCATGACCCCCAGCAATGATATCCCCATATATTTGAATAAAGATCTCAGGAAATCTCATAAAATTCCTGGAAGAAAAAGTCCCTAGTGTAAAATATGCTTAGTGCCAGTTTACCTTTGTAAAATTGTTGCACTTACAAAACCATTCCTCCCATTTCCTTGATGAATTTAGCAATAGTCCATGCTGTGTCAGATAACTATTGAGGACAATATTGCATGGTCAGAAGATATTTAGGAATGTTAAAAGCCAGGAAAAATTCAATAACCAAACTTCTGTAAAATGTACCTGGAACAGACTTAGGTTTTATCATTTGAAAATCCAGACCCAAAATTTATAATTTCTCAATTCAGAAAGCTGCAACTTTGTTTATGTGTTCCAGTATGATAATTTGCAAGCCTCCAAATTATATCTTTCTATCACTTTCAGACATGTGTCCAGTTTAATTTTATTTGCAACTTCTGTTGTAATTTTGCATTTAAATTAATGTAGATGGAAAATACCCAAGTACACACCATAGTAAAAACAGGAATATTAAGGAATCAGAGGGAAAAGCTAATAGAGAAATCTTTAAAATGCAAACAATCAACCAAACTTGCATTCAAAATACAAAAAATGAAACAATATTTCGTTGGGACAATCATGTGAAGGACAAAAGAGTACCATATGAGATAGCATGATAACATATCAGGATAATCCACTTCCTTAATTTTCCTACACAGACCACAATTTTATCTCTACATGTGCTCATGCAAAGCTGGAAATATACAATTAAATCTATACAGAGCAAAACTAATCATGCCAAGGCCTGTATGGATTGTTTGTCTCTTGGTTGCCTTCTCTGACATATGACAAGTTCTGCAAGCTAATTCCAAAACACAGTTCTCTTCAATGGACACCAAAGCAGGCTTTCTCTTACCTTTCACAGATTTCAAGAACTTGAAATAACTCACTTGCTATTTGTAATGATATTGTCAAACTGGACTGAATCTCAGCGCGGATTTAGAAGTTAGTGGAGGTATGCAGGGACCCTGCATATGACTTGCTTCATTTGTACATACAACAGAGAGGTTGTGGAGTCTCCTTCTCTGGAGACATTCAATGCCTGCCTGGATGTGTTCCTGTGTGATCTAATCTAGATGATCCTGCTCAGGCAGGGGTGTTGGACTAGATGAGATTTCAAGGCCCCTTCCAACTCCTGACATTCTGTGATTCTGTGACTGATTCCATATAATTTTGTTTTCCTGTCTACTGTAGGTATTGTTTTTATCTTATACAGCCTTTCAGTTTACCTTTGATTATGTTTTCTTTATTTCTTGGTTAATTTAGGTAATTTTTAGGATATGATTTAACACTGCTTTCTTTGTCAGGGCTCTTTAATCCCTGAACATCATATATTAGAGTTCACAAGGAAATCCACTTTCCTGCTTCACCTGCTCCATTGCCTTCAATAAGAAATAAGGATTTTAGAGGTTTCCAATCACTATATTTCAGCCTGAATAAGCACCTGACATAACTAATGAAGGAACTTCAATTCTGAAGATAAGTAAAAAGAATTTTGTTTGCTTAAGAGTAATTTTGCTAATTTCAAAGTCTATTCACCCCAGGTCTCTGGACATCTTTTGGATAGAATTGCTTTTCATCAGCATACACAATAAAGCAGTGATGCTCAGAGGTGCACAGTGTAGAATTCATTCCTATCCGCTGTCTCCTGAGCTTCTCCAGCCACCTATCTTCACTGAGGTTTATATAACATCAAGCCCTCTACCTCTGAAAAACATCTTGGAAACATCTTTCCATACTTGTGCTCCTCTACTTCCTTAACCCAGAGTTTTTACCAAGCACAAAACAGCCCTGAGTGTGTGAGGAGCCCCCTATGCTTGGTTTGCACTCTGGATAAGCTCCATGGCCCATCATGGACATAAATTGGAAAAATGTCCCCTGAAACAGCAAACCAGTTCATCATGCACCAGCACTCTCGGTGCTTTCAGGGTGTGCTAAGTGCTCTTGGAGGTCTTCTTCCCTATGGCCCCTTTGGTTCCTATCTTTTTGGTTTGTACATTCTTATCCTTCAGTCCTCTTCCTTTTTTTCCATTGTCATCCGGGGTAATTATTCAGCTTTCTCTTTCTGTAATGCACCCTCTGGTTTTGCTTGTGGGGTTTGGGGTTTTTTTTTCCCTTTTTAAACCAGAGAAATATTAAGGTTTCTAAAGGCAGTCTGGTTTCTCCACAATACAGGAAAATCAAGTGAAGCAGTGGCCATGAAGGCCAGGGTTGCTGTCCCTGCACTTCTCCTTCGTGGCAGAGTGGGGGCAGCTGGCTGGCCCAGCAGCACAGATCCTGTGCTGCCTCCTGCACCCCAGAGAGACTCCCCTGGCAACCAGACACACAGGAGCCCAAGGGTGGAAAGGGCTGTTTGACAGGACCAGCTCCTATTTCTAGGATGGGGATGGGCTACCTTGGGTAGATCTGCTGTGTGCTACCAATTTCAATCTGAGTGTGCTCTAGAGAAGTCTGGGAAGCACTGTTACAAATCATGTCATGTTTGCACATACACAAATAAACCCAAACCCAAAACCCACCAAACCAAAACCCAAATAATCTCAGGACTCGATAATGAAGGTTCTGTACAGAATCACAGAACATTAGGAGTTGAAAGGGACCTTGAAATCTCATCTAGTCCAACACCCTGTCTGAGCAGGATCACCTAGATTAAATCACACAGGAATGCGTCCAGATTGGTCTGAATGTCTCCAGAGAAGGAAACTCCACAGCTTCTCTGGGCAGCTTCTTCCAGTGATCTGTCACCCTCACAATAGTTTTTTTCCTTACATTCACATGGAACTTCCTATGTTCCAGCTTGGACTCACTGCCCCTTGTCCTATCACTGGCCTTCACTGAGAAGAGCCTGGATCCATCCTCCTGACACTCACCCTTAATATATTTATAAACATTAATGAGGTCACCCCTCAGTCTCCTCTTCTCCAAGCTGAAGAGACCCAGCTCCATTAGCCTTTCCTCATAAGGAAGGTGTTCCACTCCCTTAACACATGATTGTTAGACTGAAAGCACTAGTGATGCTGAGATTTCTGTGACAAAAAAGCTATATGAAATAAAGCAACTTTAGAAAAGATATATATGCAATGAACACCACTTTTTCTTCCTTGCATCTGTAATCATGATTGTTCAGAGTTTAAGGCTTCTGTAGCTATTGTTGTTAAATGTATCACATACACACAATCTGCCATGCAGAAATTCCACATAAACAGTAAGTTCTCTTACACTGTGGAAACTGAGACAAGCTCCCTTATCCTAATTCACGCTGGCACACTGTAAAGAACTCCAAATATTTATAAAGCTATTCCTTAGTGTAATCAATGTCTGGAGTTCTATACCATCCTGTGGTAACAGGGAGTAAAAAGCAGGAAAGGCTTTGATGATCACATATTAAAACATCCTTTGAGCCTTGCCTGTGAAAGACAGGGTCACTGAGAAGGCGTTGTAAACCACACCAAACACTTACTGGATATCATAATGGAGCCCTTTCATAGATCTCACTGAATCAAAACTGCTAACATCCCATGTTAGATTCACTTACAATGCTGGCCCCAGCCAGGCCTCACCTCCTCATCACCTCTAGGGTGCAGGTTGCTGCCACCACTCATGATCTACCAACTACCCATAACCAACCTAGTCAAGATGACAGATTTTAGGATCTGGCTACAAATTAATGTTGCAAAACTCCCCTCACACTAGTACCACCCCAACTTTAGTTCAACACAAGTATGTCATAAAAAAGATAGATCCTAGTCCAACCCAGACTCCATTGAGAGTCCAGACAGATTCACTCAGAGGTGACTTGGGCCCCTTAGGAGATATGACATCTGTCTGTGAAGAGAGTGCTGCTCTTCTAATTGGAAAATAAATGGTTTTTGTTCTCAGTAACTGGAAATGTAACCATAAAGGCTGAAGAGAGAGGGTTCTTAAATTCTTAGTATAACCATTCCATAACCATTTCTGGTATTTGTATATACAGAGGAATCCAAAATGCTGGAGGAATGTATTTATTATAAGCTTATATGGTCACAGCACACCATCTGTAGCTATTTTCTAGAATGTGTAATTCTCAATGCATTCAGTGTAAACAAATTCAGCATTATTACTCCTTTAATCTTACTGATATTAAAAGGATATAAAATTATATGGAAAAGGCAAACAATGAATCCTGAAAAGCTATATAAAAAGTAAATGAATGAATCCTTAAACATTAAGTAGCTGGCATCCCATCACATTATATTTCACTAGAGATATGATCTCCTTTGCAAATGACTTCTTCCCTTTTCAAATAAGGTACCACAATCATACTTCTGAATAGTGGAAATGGAGCAGAAAGAAAGCAGCAAGGTTTACTTCACTCTCCAATATATTTTTGACATGTTCTTTAACTCAAGTAATCAGAAAGTTACAGGTGTTCATTTTAAGATTTATTTTGCAAGCTTTTCTTCAAAAATATAATACATTTTCATAAGTTACAAAGTCTTTGTACACAAGTATTTTATTTAGGTCCTGATTTGAACACGGAAACTGGTGGTCACTGAAGATTATTCTCAGGTGGAATCAAATGATTCACTGAACAAAAAGAAATCAATTACTGTTATACTGTATTAAAAAAAAAAAGCAATAAGAGTTTTAAAGAAATGTTACTGTAAGTAACCACTAAACTCAAGACTTTACATCATGCACCAGCATAACATATTTGTTCAGTTTAAAATCCAACAAGAGAAAATGGGGTAATTCCCATGGTGGAAGAATTAAATATTTTCATTTCTGGCTTATAAATATTGCTAAGAGAAGGGAAGAAAGATGATTTCATTTAATTTCAAGTTACCCTGCAAGATTATGTCTTCCAGAGCCTGAAGCACAGTCAAACAGCCATTCAATTGCTATAAATCCCTTAAGTACCCAATATCAATTGGGTGGGAAAACTTAGGGTTCAGCTCTATGTTTCTCCCTAATTTGACAAGTAATGGAAATGGAAGTGTTACTTTCTAGTTTGTTTTGAGGATTTTCTTTTTTCTGCTTGCTTGTTTCTTTTATCTTTTTTTTTCCCTTTTCCATAAGTTCAAATGAAACCAAAATGTATATTTTGAACCAAAAGTATAAGATTGAATTACAATAGAACAGTTCAGTGCCTCCAAATTCTTAGAGGCTGAACTAGTACTGGCAGTCAGCCCTAGTAACTTGCTCTTCTGTTAGGGCACAAACACACCCACACACCACACACACATACACACACTGCCATTAAAAACACCTCTGTGCTTGACTTGATATAAGCTACTTGCTGCCTGTGCCTTACCACTGTGGCTTGTCAGGGATTATAAGTAGGGTCTAAACCTTCCTCTAATGAATAAGAACTCAACACATAGCCTGTTCTGTGACCATCCCAGAGGTTCAGAAGACAGAACTAAAACCAGTTCTTGCAGCTGGCATTCTGGAAGTTGTAGGCCCAGGTGTACCCAGTTCCAGAAACCTTTTAACTTTAGTACCAGACTTGCCATCAATCAGCAAGGGCAGGAGAATGATGGATGGTTACCTCACTAGTTGGAACAAGGGGACTGCAAACAGGGATACTTTATCAGAGAAGTGCTTTACCTTTCTTGCCAGCTCCAGCTAGCCTTAGCCCAAGCTGCAGAGGGCTGAGAAGGGGCAGATGAGCTGTCCTACCTGTCAGCACTGAGGGCTGTGAGGGTGAAGACAGAGACACCAACGGAGGTGAGCTGGATGGCAGGGATGAGCTTGCAGCCCACCTCCCCAAAGAGCCACTCCTCGGAGAAATACCGGGAGGCATCCACGGGCACACAGGTCACTAGCAGCAGCAGATCACCGGCAGCGAGGCTGGAGATGAAGATGTTGGGCACGCTCCTCATGGCACTGTTGGAGATGAAAATCTTCATGAGGGTGATGTTACCCAGCAAGCCCACCGTAATGATGAGCAGATAAAGTGAAGGGATCACGCAGCGGACGGTGAACATGGCCGTGCCTTGTGCCGGGAGCAGCAGGGCCGTGTCTGGCACCAGCTGGGCGCTCCCATTCTCCCCGAGGGGCAATGCCACGAGCTCAGGTGGCAGCTCTGCTTCCATCCTCCAGCTTCAGGCAGGCTGGGGGGCTCCAGTGCCAAGTGCAGTGGGAATTACTGGAAAGCTTCACCTCCCTGCAAGCCAACAAACTTTCTTCCCTTTCCCTCCTGCCTTTCTTCCTCCCCCTTTTTTCCTGCCGCAGGAGAAGCTCCGTCCGCCGGCGCAGCCGTGGGTGGGGAGGATGAAGAATCCCCTGCCGCTCCCGTTCAGCTCTTTGGACAAACCCTCTCCCGGGGGGCGAGGGCGAGATCCTGAGCCTTGGCGGGAGGGGGGTCAGCGACTGCCATCAGGGGGCCAACCTGCCCTCGCCCTCGGGAGCGCCTCCGCTGCGGAGGTGAGGTCCAGCCGCGGCTCCGCGAGTGTCGGAGCCGCGGAGCCGCCGGCGCTGTCCAGGGGCACCGGTGCTGCTCGGCCCGGGGCGAGGCACAGCCCAAGCCCGCCGCTTACTCCGCAGCCCCGATTTATACCTGGTGCTGGGAGGAGCCGCCCCGCCTCTCCTCCTGACAGCGCCTGTGTCCTCGCCCCAGCCCCGAGGCGGATCTTGCGCGGAGGGGAGACGCGGAGCGTGGAGCCACCGCCGTCCCGGGGGGTCCCAGCCCCTGAGTACAACGGGCACGGCACGATGGGAGGGCGGGCGAGAGTTGGACTGCCCCCCGGCAAGCAGCCCCCCGAGAAGCGCTGCCCGGCAAACCGGGGAACCGTCCGCCCCGTCGGGCGGAAGGCGGGATCGCCTCCGGGAAACCCGTCTGGCAGCATCCTAACCAGGTGAAACCACGGCGCTACAGGGTTGCGGGGAGCAAAGGACCTGAAGGTGAAGAGATTTTATTCGTGTCGTCCAGCTGTAGGTTCTGGATAGATTATAATCAAAAAACATCTTCTCCTTTTCAAGTTTTAGGGTTTGGTTTGAAGTTGCTTTTCACATCAGTCTCGACTGTGGAAACGGAGACAGGTGTCGGGTTTATCCATGACTTACTATGCAAATGAAATAACACAGTAGAGAATACACCTTGTTTGCGCCTTTGAAGTGTAGTCTTTGTGTCCCTAGCGTCAGCGAGGTAACGGGTTTTCCTTCCAAGGGTCTGCACATGTATAGGATTTCCAAACAGTTCCATCTGTTCCCAGCAGAAGCCATGAATGTAAGTAGCTGTATAAACATGCTGGCAAAGAGGCAAACCCGTTGAACTGAAGTTTTCGAGATAAAAAGCTCAGGCAGAGTAATAGCAGCATTTGCCAGTAACATTCTCTGCAGACTGACTCTTTCCTTTCCTCTTCTCCAAAAGAAGGATATATGAGCTTGCAGTGAACTTGCTTATTCATATTATTAAACTTATTATTTAAATGTTCACGTTATTAAAACAGCTCTCTTGAAGCCCTATAGGTTTATGATATGGAGAAAAACATGCATTCCTTTGCTTATGGAGAAAGCAAAGGAATGCATGGCAGACTTGCTGAAGTGGGAGAAAGAGTTTTATCACTGAAATACCAGAAACAAAGTGTGTCATGCAGTAATACATTGCCTGTCCATGGTATGCTGTCCAATACAGGAATCATATTTAAAAGACATTGGTGATTTATCTTAAATAATCTTTCACTAAGAATATCAAACAAAAAGTATTACTGCTTCTTAAAAGCTACATCTGTCTGTATCGAGTCATCGATCTTTGTCACTCTTCTCACTTCCCTGAATTTATAAGTGTGTTAGTTTCGTAAAGTACCGATTTATATAATGATAGTTTATTAGAAAATGCAGCTGCTGCTAGTCCTCAGAAATGCATCATGCTCGAGGCTTTGCCTTTATCACCAGGCAGCTGACAGGAATTGTCACAGAGTCCTCTGGAAGTGTTTCTTGCTACTGCTCAAGTTTCCTCCACACAGTGTTAAATTCAACTACACTCCCTTCCACTGCCTTACTGTCAGCTTGAGTATTTATCACAATTGCCTGTACCCTCTGCTTTGCTGACTCTACACAAACTCTACTCAGACCATCAATATTCAGGTTTCAGCAAATAGTCCAAATCAGTCTTTTTGGTTCCCACTGGTTGGATCCAATATGTGTCTTTAACACTGTGACCAGGGAGGTCACAGTGTTAAAGACACATATTGGATCCACTATGGTCCTTTCCCTGATTTATTTGAAAATGGGTTTATATGTGAACAATCTATATGATTCCTATTGGGAGAACAGTTTAGTCAACATGTCTTTAATATTCATTTACCTGAGACATCAAAAAGCTGAGTCTTTTTGCATGTACCTTTAAAAGCTCCTGTTGGCATAAACTCCTTGCTCTTTGTGTGGAGAAAGGTGAGACCACTTGCTTTTTTTAATTGCACAACACAGTAAATAGAATTTCTTTCTAGTTTTTTTTTTACCTGTTTTTAGTCCATCCTTTAGGATGGAATTCTTGAGGTTGAGGAATCAGGAGCATATTCAATGGGAATTAGTGGTTCTGATTTTCATACTTCCTTCCTTTTATCTACATGACATTTTCAGAACTCTGTACAGAAAGGAAATAAACTTTGGAAGCTGTGAGTGTCTCTGGCTCAAAGGAAACAGAGTGAGATTATGCTTTGATGCCATTTAGCAGATGTCTGTGTAAAGACAAGGGAACATACTCAAACAGCACGAGTTTCCTACAGAGGCAAAAAGGAAAGGGAAAAGATCCACAGATTCTGATATAAACCAGCCAGAATTCAGATCCCCACATGCAAACTGTTCAACATTCTCCTGTCAAACAAAAGACTCAACCCAACTCTTTGGATGTGATTTCAGATTACAGTCTAGAGACAATCTCATTGTGCAGCTGTGACGCAGTACTTCGCACAGGAACAGGTAAATCTCCTTGGTGGGAAAGAAATTGGCATAGGCTGACATCAGCCAGTGCGTATCTGGGAGAGCAGCACCATAGTGCAGGGACTGCAACAATTGGGAAATAAACGTGGGAGGCAAATCTGCTCCGTCAGCAATTCCCAAACGTAGGGATGCAATCCCAGTCCGTGTAGGAATGAGGAACTCCACACATCTCACAAACGCCCTCTACTGAGACCTGCTTCGAGCAGGGAGAAAGGCTCCTTTCACGTGTTTGTGCAGCTCAGGGTGCCTGGTAATTCCAGTGCCAATTCCAGATTTGCACATCACAACAAACTTTGTGTTGTCCTATAACAGCGTATCTGCCACCAAAACTACCTGTAGGAAGTAGCCCTTCATTAAACATGCAGGCTTGCAAACTAAATGTGAGCAGTGACCATGTGCGAAGGCCTGATCATCAGTGATGCACTAAAAAAGAAACAAGGCAACAAACAAGTAACGAATACTATTTTATTTTAAACCCTGAACATTATGAACCAGACCTTAGACAAATTGTGGTAGTATCACAAAACAGACCAGCAGATACAGCTGGGACAAGTGGACATGCACTGGGGCACAGTGACTTCTTCCAGACAGTACAATAACATTAAGTTGTGTCTTCTTTCTTGTTACGTGAATAAATGCTTTCTTAATTTGGTAGAGGTCTTTTTTGAGGAAGCAGAGAATTTCTTTCAGTTTCTTGAGTCAGGGTCTCTATTTAAAGATCAAGAGGATACAGAAACAGACTACTTGACATATCCCCAGGTTTCAGAGTAGCTAACAGGCTTTGGTACTACTACTGCTACTATGTGGGTAACTGGTCATGGGTCCCAGGAGCAGCTGGGAAAAGTAGGCAGAGTCAGAGAGAGGAGGGGATAGAGACAAGGGCTCTCTTACCTGGGTATGAAACACTCCATGTGATGGAGCCTCCAAAGAGGACAAACATTCAGCTTCTAAGGCCACATCTCTAAGGCCAGACCTCAAGCTCTAAGGTCAGACATCTCAACATCAAACCTCTATGACTCTGTTACGGTTTAACCCAGCCAGCAACTGAAACAACCACACAGCCATTTGCTCACATCTCCCCCCCAAATGGGATGGGGGAGAGAATTTAATATTAAAAAAAAAAAAACCAACCTTAAAGAAAGAGCAAAGCTCATGGGTTGAAATAAAGAGAGTTTTATAGGACATTATTAACAAATAACATTATTATTTTTAAAAAGCCCTATTGCTTACCACACATAGTCGATGCTCAGCAAGACCTCAAGTTGTCCCATCCCCCAAGTTGTCCCA
>VXBZ01002985.1:469428-504045 GCA_013399135.1 Heliornis fulica
CCCCCCAGTCCTTCCCCAACTCTATACAGAGCATGGCATCATATGTTATGATATATCCTTTTGGTCAGCCTGAGTCAGCTGTCCTAGCTGTGGACAGCCTTTTGGGCACCCCCACCCTGTTGGCAGGGCAGTATGAATAGCTGAAAAGTCCTCCACCTCTTGGCAATAACTAAAATCATCAGCGTGTTATCAACATTATTTTCACCCTAAATCCAAAACACAGCACTATATCAGCTGCTAAGAAGAAAATTAACTCTATCCCTGCTAAAATTAGGACANAACAACCACACAGCCATTTGCTCACATCCCCCCCCCAAATGGGATGGGGGAGAGAATTTAATATTAAAAAAAAAAAAACCAACCTTAAAGAAAGAGCAAAGCTCATGGGTTGAAATAAAGAGAGTTTTATAGGACATTATTAACAAATAACATTATTATTTTTAAAAAGCCCTATTGCTTACCACACATAGTCGATGCTCAGCAAGACCTCAAGTTGTCCCATCCCCCAAGTTGTCCCANCTGCTAAAATTAGGACAGACTCTTTTACTAGTAAAATAGCACTGAAAGTGGATCACCTCCTAGGCAATGACAGTGCATTCTCTGGGAGAAATGGATATGAAACAAATTACACTAAAGAAGAATTGTTGTGGATTTGTGCAGAAAATGTCACAACAGGACAAGCTACCAAACCAGGTATGTTCGAAAGAGAATTGCTGAGTTCAACTATAGCTGCTGAGGGATAAGCTCTAAGAAGCAGACAACTTAACAGAAAAGATGTCAGATATGTGCCATGCATCCCTTTCACCTCCAAGACAGGCCATACTGTGTGGTCAGAGCCAAGCTGTTTCCTCCAGCAGTACTATGTCCTTGGAACACTGAGCTGCAAGCAATAGCTTGTGGCCTCCCAGGCCTGGCAAATCTGCAACAAACACAGAGGTAGGAATTCTTCTTCATTAAGTCTGCATGACTGGACATGATGACTGTAGAAAAGAATGCTAGAGTGATTCATTATGCCTATTTCTTGGATTTTCAAAATATGCTTTTTTTAGATTAAACAGACATTGTATTAATTAAATTAAAAAAAAAAAGTAAGGAAGGGGCTTTATATACAACACATATCTCCCCAGACCGAGCACCAGGGCTGAGCCCATACCCCTGTGCAACAAACCAAGACTCTCCTTAGTAGATCCCTCTCAACTTCCAGACATTGCATCCTGTCCCCTACTCTTTGTGCTAAACAGACCAGCAGGCCTTCAGGAGGATCTGAGAAAGCCAACTGCCTCTTCAGCCTCCCTCCCTATCTGAAGGTGAGCCAATCTCCACCTCAGGTCTGAATTGCAGGAGGAACCAGTCTGCAGCTAGTAGGAGCCTCCACTGGGCTTAAGTTCCAACACAGGGAACTCTGCAAACCAAAGTGAAATTTCAGGTGCTTCCAGCACTAGCCAAAAATGGAAATCTGGCAGAAGAGGCTGTTTGCCAATATTTAAGCATGCAGGCTCTCTTTAGGCAGACAAAACCTTACTGATACCAGTCCAATTTTGGTGCCATTTAATTTTGTGCCATTTTCATGGTGCCACTTTTTTCATGGCCATCACATTTAACCTCATCAATAAAGCAAAAACTGGGGGATTAATGTGAAACACTGTAGTTCATCCCTGTAAGCACAAGTGCAGCTTTATGCATGCATTTAGGTTTCATTTGTTTAACTGTGGCTATTCAGCAGGACTTCATAAGGAGGTTAAAGAGTGGCAACCTTGAGCTGAAAGCCAGGCTTAGGACTCACTTAGAAACAAGTGTGATATCAACACCTTCCATCTCATTTGGGATAGTAGACAACCAGCAGACAGTCTGAACTGCAGACTCAAAACAAATAATGATTTTCTGTCAAGAAGGAGCAGCTTAAGTTGCCTTAGCAGCCTGCATTTGAAAGGACTGCACAAAGTCTGCATTCCATAGGACTGAACTTTCTCTACTCCCCCCTCTCAAGCCATCCTCTTAATGTGGTGTTATGAAGCACATTATCAAACACACATGACAAAAGAAAAACATTGCTATTAGTTCCTCCCAGTGAGAAGATAATGGGCTTCCTGTGCTTCAGCTCACATGACAGTTATTGAGCCACTTCAAAGAAACCAACAGTTTTATTGTGGGTCCATTCATCACATTCAGTAGGGTTTAAGAGCAGACACCCATGGGGTTTGTATTTGGTTTATTTGACAACATCTCCAGAATTCATTTTTTATTTCAGTTCAGCTGCATTTCTTATGCGTTGCCAGTACAAAGGCAGAGCATAGCCAGATAACTCATCTTTTCGCATCATCTTTATCACAGGACTTGAATTTCTATTCAAGTTTCCATAATGTTACTGAAGTCATACAGAGAATGCTTTCATTGTCTTTTATTAGATGATCCAGTCAGGTAAGTAATCATGTTATGCCCACTGAACAATAAAAAGGCACATAGAAGCATTTGTATAGTGAAGCTTTTACCTAAAATGTGTTCTTAAATACTGTATCTATCTATAATGAAATCAAATGCTTCCTGACCAGACTTAATGATCAATGTGGGTTCATGTTCATCAATTAATGTGAAAATAATTACTACTTTACTAAGAAAGATCTATCTCTATGAGAAAACTTAGAGCTTTTTGGTTTTGCCATTATTGATTTTTTAAAACATTTCTGCTTAAAGAGATCATAAGAAATGCCTATACAAGTAGTCTTTGAATTACATTCAACAGCAGGTTTTCAATTGCATTCACATTTTAAAATAATTAAATTATTAAGATCTTACTAATATTAAACATTTGTCCAGCATGCTGGGCTAATTTACCAGCTATATAGTATTGTGGGAATACGAAAAATTGCTTTGGGTTGATAATTACGGTCCATATGCATTATGAGCAGAAGAAAAATGATTCTCTGTAATCACAATTACTGCACTTTTGTGAAGGTTAGTCACAAACCTGAGAACTACAGTATTTTGTTACAGATCAATTTTGCTTGGAGATACCATTGTTTTAGTTAATCCAATATTCAGCATTCTCTCTACATTGTGGAGCAGCAGATTGCATTAAAAAAGTTTAGAAACCCATTCTCAGAGGTGCTAATGCCACACCTTTTACAGTTCACTGGGAGATAAATAGACATTTAATTAACTGGCTTTAAAAGGAGCTGTAAATAACACATACTTATTGAAGCACTTTTCATCTTCTTTGTGATCTAGCTACTTCAGCAGAGGCAGGCAGGCTTCCCTTATGAAGAGCATTCCCATGTCACAACAGTTACTCTAATCATGCCATTAATATTACTGTGGCACCTTAGAGTCACAACAGCTAAATCCACACATAAACTGAACCCCGCTTCTCTCTCTTCCCTCCTCCTGCCTGTTTCTATGCCTATGAGGTACATTATACAGGGCACAGAAGAGCAAACCACAAGGGACCTGCGCCGCATCCCCCACCTCCAAGTACTGAGCCGCCGTGAGGGAAGTCTTCGTCTCCGCCACAGGGCTTTCCGGGAGGGACCCAGAGCCCGCCTGGGTGCCAGAAATACATAGCCCTTTGGGGAAGCTGAAGTTTAATTTGAGAGAATAAGTATCGTCATGTTTGATGACGACACGGCGGTCCTTATCTCGCCATCACCACCTGACATCATGTAAACCGACACAACAGCCAAACCAACGGACTTTGGGTCGGAGCGTTCGGCACAGCCAGGTGCGTTCTGCGCCAGTGGAACACAGATAAAAGGCAGTTAAGGAAATTAACTGGTAAGTGATAGAGAAATTAATGCTTATATAAAATTAGTAGCAACAATAAAGTGTTCTGAGCCATTATTTTGTTAGAAAGCCACTGCAGCCATCATGGGCAAACTCCTTTTACACCAAGTAGAATAAATGAAGTACTTTGGATAATGAAAAAGAGCAAGTGGGCCTCCAGCGGTAACGCTGACCATGTTTGCTTTCAGGTTGAGTCACCCTGTGGTTTGCAGCTCTGGACACCAGTGGTAACCGGCCAGGTCCACACGCTTTTCTTTGGCTCGGCCAGTATATTTTTACCTTGGGGTCCTGGGCTGTGGCGGTTATGGGAATGAGGCCTCACATTTCAGCTGTAACCCAGACGAGAGAGAGGTTAATCTTTTCTGTTACAACCAGTTCAGGCCTGTAACTTTTCAGGTAATTATTTTCTGTTATTGTAGAAATCCAGTGTTAAGAAAATAAACTGAAAAAAATTAAACATAATCGTTCCCTGTAAGATGTAGTGACTTATTAGGCTAATTATCATACAGCTTTCCCACTGATATTTTACTTTTAATAACGTTTAATCTGTGAGTAAATATGGAATTGTGCTTTCCATCTTTCTTAACACGTTTCAGAAACCAAGTGAACTTTTCAAATTAAAAATTAACAGTGACTTTTACCTTTATTGTCATGAGATTATACATTTTGTGTGTATGTGTATATATAAACAGACTTGCAAATGTTCCAATATGTGAGTCTTTTAGCTGTCCTGATGCAGTGTAAGAGTTGGTGATTGTACTTGGAGCATTTTTTCACCATTGTACAGCGTGTAAGAGCATCAAACAGGAAGATTCCCCCCCAAAGTTGTTCTACGCTGTTTTTAATATCTTCCTTGTTTTCTTAAGGATTATGTTTGAAACTGCGGCTTTTTGGCTTCAGAATTAGTTCTTTGGTTTCAAAATGAATGTAATCTACATGTGTGATGTGGAAGCACTTGAAAAACGATTTAACATTACCCAGTGTATGATGCCAGGTTGAAAATAGATTTTTTTCTTATTGCAGTGGACACATTTACTGCAATCATAGTGGACTTGTGTGTTGCCAAAATTTTTTGAGATCTCATGTAGAAGGCTGGGTTTCTTAAAAACTCAGCGCCATTAATCTCTTGTAGTCATTTACCACCCTGCCCTCTTGCAGTTTTCTAACAATGATTTCAAGCTACAGCCAAAACCATCTGCTGTCCTCTACACAGTGTTGCAGAAGAGAACTGCACTCATGACTACTGCTTTCATAGTCATCTGACACTCCTCATCTAAACCCCACCATATTACAGGAGTAATCTTTGTTTCCATGTCAAGACCAAAGGCAATAAGGTTTACAACAGTAACAGAGTAACAGGTTTTCATGACCTATCACACACAATAATTTTGCTTCAGAGGAGAGAGTGTGTGTGTGCGCAGACGCACGTGTGCATGTGCGTGTGTGTGTAGGTTATTGATAAATGTGTTTTTATTTACAACTTTTCCGAGGAAATGCAATCAGAGTTAATAGCATTATTGACCTTCCAGGAAAAACTAATCCAAACTTCTTACATGTTCTTATGGCTTAAGAATTAAGTAGTGTCTGGGTATCAGAAAGTGTTCAAATGTTTACCCGAGAAGCACCACTGTGGCAACCTGCATCTCAGGTCCTAGAGGCTCAAACCAGGTCCAAACTCCTGGTTTGCCTGTGGTGACAACATAACCATCCATATCAGCTTACTTTTCTGCAGCCCAGCTACTGTCCTCTGCCAGCTGAGAATCGCCTTTTAAAAGTAAATGACCAGCATGATATGCCTTGGGCTAACTGGAATGCCTTACCCTCAATTATACTTTGGCTTATGATGTAGAAGATTTTTACCAATCTTGTATTATTACCTTTAGAAGGAGTAAAGGGACTTTATGACTTCATTTTGCTTAAAAGTGTAAAAAAAAATCTCAGAGAAAAAACTTTTCTGGGTTCAAGCATGCCATGGATTCAATAAGAGTTTTGCTTGTGTGAGACTTCAGAATTGGGCTCACAGAATTTTTTGCTGTGTGCGCCATATCTAACTTCTTACTGCTCTGACTAAAGCTGCCAGAATAACTGTGAAAATGAAGTGAGGAAACCAAAATTATTTTATGCAATAAGTTTACTTGGATAGGTTAGGTTTTGAACTTTATATAGGTATCAGATGTTTTCATGTGTGACAGTACCTTCTTAAAGACTAACAGACATCTTTTACTTAGAAGTGATTTCACTCCTTGTGCTGAAGTGAGGTAATGGAAAAAAACCAAAACTAAACCAGATTTTAGAACTGGAAAGGAGGAAGTAGTTTCCTGTATACAGTATGTCCAAATAGCAATCATAACAATTAGCTATTTTCCATGTGGTTTTCAAATATCCTCAATTTCTATGGATAAAAAAATTAAAAAAAAAAAAAGTTTCTTCCCTTTTCATTCATCATTTTCTACAGCTACTAAACTGAACAATTTCTGTTCTGAATCTCAGTGAAACAAGAGACACAGACTTATCGCTACTTAACAGTGGTCCAGGAACCAGCAAAGTCAAAAGGATTCCATCAGCGCCTACGGACACAGTCTGTAACACTGAAGGGAAGAACATCTTTGCCTCCTGAATTAGTTTTAACTTACTGAAAAAAAAAATTCAGCATAAAATAATACAAAGTTGCAAACCCAGTAACAGCATTTGGGCCCTTTCAAGAATATTTTGAAAATTCTGGGAAAAACACTACAAAACTTTTGAACACTAGCTGTTGTTAATCAGTCCTACATAACTTTGGGTTATAAGAGCCATGTCATCCTCACCCACAAAAGTAGTTCTCATTACATAAAAGGAATTGCATGAATGAGGTGTCTTGGATTGGACTGACTTTGGGCCATTTAAACCAAAGTGGGTCACAATCAGATGTGTGTGTGTGGGGGGGTTATATGCTGTTCAAAAACAAGATGAAAAATTTCAATGTTCACTGTGTTAAAGCATTAGTGTTGTGTTATTTTTTCCTTACAGAAGTTATATGCTATCTTAAATATATATCCACTCAACAGTATTACACTAATAGTGCAGTATTAAGCTAGTAATCCGGTATTTGCAAGAATAAGAAGTGGAATAAGAAGCACTGTGCTAACTTCTTGTTTGCATAATATGCCATATGCTTTGATCGATACATGCTTAATGTTTTGTAGTATATGCCCGTATCCATCTGGAATTATTGTTTGAAATTTAAACTTGCAATCTCATGTTGTTTTGTTTGGTTTTTTTTAGTTTATTAATAAAATACTATATATGTATATATTACTACTAAAAAGAACAAGTTAATTCCACATGCTAGGTAAAGTCATGATCAGCTGTACTCAAATCACACTTAATCAGATGTTTGTAAAGTAACAAAACAACTTAATTACAACTTTGTTAGTATTTTCCCTGGTGCTTCCTCTTTCAATTGCATCTTCTTCTGCAGATTTCAGAACACTTCAGAAAGATCAGAGGGTTGCTAAAAAACCCCAGTCCCTCACAGGATGTTCCCCTTGTTACCATAAAAAGCCTTGCAGAGTCCGGACTGGCATGGGACTGCTTGAGATTGCTAAGTAGGGGAGGAGGCCCTAAGAACTGAATTAGCCACCACCATGACTTCCCTTGGTGGTCAAAATCAGCAATGTGTAAAAACGTGTTCTTCCAAATCAGATACAACACAGATTTTTTCTGCATTTTTTGTGAAATTAAATTGTCACATTTAATCTCTCAGTTTCAGGTTTTCATTTAAAACCAAAATACACATTACTGCCTTTTAGCAGAAATGTTTTTTCTGCAACTGATTCCATCATTAGTTTCTGGAACATGTTGATGGAGGTATCACATCCACGTAAAGAAACCATATCCCCGTGGTTATCAACACTTCTCTTTCCTGTATTTGCCATTTGTTTTCCTGGCCCTCATTGTATTCTCAAGCGCCTCTAAACTTTTCTTTTTCCTATTTATTCAAACTCACGCCACTTTTTCCCTCATTTACATAGCCATGAGCTTCCTTCCACCCTTACTCCGAGATTTGTACCATGCCTGCATGTGTTACTCAGTGTTGCACTGATTTTATCCCAAACGCTTAACAATTATTTGATATGATTCTGAAAGCTTT
This sequence comes from Heliornis fulica, assembly GCA_013399135.1. Taxonomy (NCBI): domain Eukaryota; kingdom Metazoa; phylum Chordata; class Aves; order Gruiformes; family Heliornithidae; genus Heliornis; species Heliornis fulica. Next base: position 477,338 of record VXBZ01002985.1, read on the forward strand.
TTTTGTTGGTGGTGGGGTTTTTTCCTGTTATGGAACGAATTATATAATACACTTGGGGTTCTGTGATTCAATTCTGTTTCTTTACACGTCAAACATCAAGTCCTGTCTCCCAGAACGCAATAGCAAATATTTTTGTTGCTTACAGCAGGGTCACATTATAAGTGCTTCTTTGACTTTTTCATTGTTTTTCACCATACTTTAGCAGTCTCATTTTCACAAACAGCACTCAAGGCAATCCCCAGCTCATGTTTTTGCAGTCAGTTTTGTCTCTAGCCAGACATCATACCCATTTCAGTTCTCACTTAACAGAGAGTCATAATTGTTCCCTCCATCATCTTCAATGTAACAAGCTAAATACATCCAGCAAGTGACATGATTGCATTTACATCAAACATATAGCTGCTATGGGCCAGCCAACTTCTGGTACATCACCACAACATCCCAATCCTTTAACCACTCCTTGTTCTGTTCCTTTTCTATCTTCCCGTCTTCTGTTGAGCCATCATTTCCCTACTGTTCTCTTCCCAGCGCTCTCCCATGACAGCAATGCGACAACACAGCTACCTCCCCCAGCCCATGCCTCCCTCCAACAAGCGTCTTTCTTTATGCCCTGGAGCAATGACATTCTCCTGCCTTGCAGACAGCTACGAAACCAGGAGGACTCTTGGTAACACGACCATTTAAAGAAAGATTTAAAAAGTCATTTAACTCTGCTGTCAGAATGGGAAGGTGGCAGGCACGAAAGTGATTTACATCGCAATTTGTGAGATCCGTTTGAAACCATTTAGCATCAATGGTTCTCGTCCCCTCTCAGCCAAAAGAGGACACCTCGGAGGAGTTGCCAGTCGGGGATTCAGCCGGCCCGTGGCGGTAACCCTGCGAGTGCGCGGTGTACTTCCCAGGGCTGGCAGACTTGCAGCCAGGAGGCAGCAGCCCGGTTTGGTGGCCATTAGCCAGGTGAGAGGAGGGCAGAGGCCCCGCAGCGCCGGTGGCTCCGCACCCGAGGACTCCCCGACCTCCGGGAAGCCTGGTGACAGCCTGTTCAGCCTCAAAACTCAACCTCCGGGGTAAGGTCTGTAAGGCTCTGGGGCCTGACGTGCCGTGGGAGCGGCACAGAAGGGGCGGGCAGGGCGACACCGCTCAGCCCCACAGAGCCAGGAACAAGCCACCTACCTCCCGACCCGCACTGGGACCGCGAGAGTCCCGGTCGCCCTAAGGTCTCCAAGCCCCTCCGCACAGCAGCAGTGGGACGCGTTTTAAACGCTGCTGAGCGACACAAGAAACGTGGGCGGCTGCAGTGACCTGCTCGGCGCTGCCCAACGAGGCCCTGTGACTCCTCCGGCTCTGCAGGGGGCGCCCTCTTCCGGTGGCGGCCAGCCCGCGCCCCGCGCACGCGCCCCGGTGTTACGCGCCGGAAGCGGAAGTGGACCGGTGCCGGTGCCGCTGTCGGCCGTCTGTTGTGGCTGCTGCTGCGCGTCGCTGCCCGCGTGATGGCGGCCACGGCGCTCCCCCCGCTGCCGCCGCAGTTCAAGAGCATCCAGCACCATCTGCGGACCGCGCAGGAGCTGGACAAGCGCGAGCCTGTGGTGGCATACTACTGTGAGTGAGGCGGCCGCAAGGCCGCCCCGCCGGGCCCGTCGCGTCCCGCCCTCCGCCGGGGCTGTCATATCCCACCTCAGGCCATCTCTCGCCGCACCGACGGAGCTCGTCCCTTCTTTTGTTTGTCTGTCTGCCTGGCTCGTTGGGGTGCGCGGAGTGCCCTTCAGGCGTGCGGACGGGTGGGGGTAAGCCCACCTCCTGGGGCGGTGCGGGGTGTGCTGGGCCTTCCTTGTCGGCTCCTTCAGGTGCGAGCCCAAACCCGCCTTTCACGTCCTCTGTTTTTGCGGAAATAAGCCTCTTTACAGCCACAGTGGATATGCCAGTAGCCTAAATATACGGCTACCCCACGTCAGCTCTTGTGCATTAAGATAGTACTAAGAAGTGTCACAAAATACTAATAACATCTTTTCAGAGTTTCTGTCCCGCCGAAAAGACCTTCTTGCCCCGAGCCCTGTATCTGAGGAAGCACTTTGGGTTTAGTTCCTTTCATAGTGTTTAGTTTATTTTCTCTGAGGCTTTGTCTTTTCTTCAGGGTCCTCCGAGGAGCAGAGTGCATGGCGCTTTGTCTTCTTGATATTGACACAGCAAAATTTTATCTGCAGCTGATTCTGATTAATAGGCAATTTTTTCACGCTAACTTGGGGCTTCAAGCTAATTAGTGGTCGTCAGGGTTGTCATCAGAGCCCTTCTAAAACGCTTTTCACAGTCAATTAAGAAATGCAAGCCTGACATACTTAAATTCCTATCACAGTTAATCACCTCACTTGGAAAATTTCTAAGACTAGCGGATCAGCAGAAATGCATGTTTATGTTTAGGCTGGGTTGGGGTTTTTTTCCCTTTTTACTGAGATCTGAAGAGGTTGTGTGGAAGTGTACTTGGAAATAGTTCATTTTCAAAGAGAGTTTAATACAAACCACATAGAACTAGCAGCTTAATTTGTTTAGAAGGATGAACTAATGAAATTCAGACTTCAGAAAGCTCTGTAAAAACCTCATTGTCAAAACAGTAATTTTTAATTTTTATGTGTTACACCGGAAGACTGAGCTAAAGTGGAAAAGTGCCGTCAGAGAAGCAAGATAGCCATGTGTGAGAACACTGGATGTTCTCAATAGTACACACTTTTTTTTTACTAGAAAAAAAAAACAGGACAAATCATACTTTGAGTGTTAGGAAGGACCGACTAGGTCAAGTTACACTTATTTCTTACTTTTCTTATTTTCTTTGGGTTTTGTATTTTTTATCAGATGCAACACCCTGTCTGACTATACAATAAAAATACCAGCATTTAGTATAGGTAACAAATTATAAGACTGCTTTAAAGAAGAAATGTTCTGTTGGCTGACCTCTGTTTTTCTTAATGTCTTTTCCGTGTGGAAACAATGTAAGTCTCAGTGTAAAGGAAAAACTAAGTGTGTTGAATAATTAGCATTTTCTGTAAAGTCCTTTGCTGCCTTTGTCCTAAGTTGCCCGTAAATTTGCATATCTTTTATCATTTGAGTACTTCAGCACATCTGATTCATTACCGAGTTTATTGAGGACTACATTCCAGAGATATCTCTCATTACTTTATTACCTAAGTTAATAAGCAGTGACACTTCTTTTACAAGAAAGGTCTTGCTTGGATCCTTTGTTCTTTTAAATATAAGAAGTAGAAGAATTAATTTTCAGTAGTGTTCCAGTGATGACACTGACTTCCTCCCATGATTATTGAATTTGCTTGGATTGACTAAAATGCAGAATTCCTGTTTCATAAGATTATTTTTTTTTTGTTCTTTAATTCAGGCTTTGAAACACAAATAAGGCTTACAAGCCATTAATTTTGAACTTTATGGGTTTAGAACAATTGTGTGGAGTAAAAAGGAATTAATTACTAATGTTGGTGCTGTCGAAAAATACATTATATGAATCTTACAGCATGGTATGAATGAACCTTTCCTAAAAAAGATAAGGTTTTCAAAGTGATTATACAAAAAAAAATCATGATACTTTTAAGGTAATGTTTTGGAAGCAGCACAGATTTTATGTGAAGTTAAAGGAACTCATTTCTCACTAGATAGTTCACTGACACTCCCCACACCACCCCCCCTCCGCCTTCGAACATCTCTTTGTTGAGCCTTTGAAATGTGTTTCAGAGGAGATCGTGCATTTGCTAGTATGCTAGTATGTACTGTGTGGAAGGTTTAGTGTGGGCAAAGCTTGATGTATGCAGGAACATGTTGTGGTTCAGTGGTGGTGTTTTCCACCAGACTTCTGTTCAGGTATGTGGGACCAGGAGTGTGGTGTGGTGCGGCAGGCAGCAGGGGCAACCATGTGGTTAAAGGCCCTGTGATGGGACAGTGCTGCGTGATCTGTCACAAGTCTGCTTGCACAGCCACTTTATGAGGGGAAACATCTGAATTTTGGTCATATAATGGATGTAACTTTTGGTCCAGAGAAAAAAGTGATGGCTTCAGAATGTGGCCAGAAGTGCTTCACACCCAGAAAAAGAAAATTTGGTCGTAACATTAGTGTTTCCACGGCACAGTGAATTTTCAGTATGGACATATGTTTGCTGGAGTTTGATTTCTGTGCATTTTGATTCAATTCCACTCATTTCTGAGAAGAGCAGTGACACAAACTGATTTGAATATCAGAAGCAAGTGGACTCTGTTAATAAGTAATACTTTCTATAGCTTCATAAAAAATTGTCTAGGGGAACTACTTACTGCTCATCTTAAAATTGTTGTCTCTCATCAGCATTCACTGGCACTAGAGGTGTGCTCTCAAAGCTGGGTATCTGTATAGTAGTTACACATATTTGCATATGCCAGTTTTGTTTTTTTTTTTCTTGTGTTCTTTGGGTGTAATTCATTTGAAGCATTAAACTAGCATAAACCAGCACTGCCACCTAAAGAAGGTACTGTATTCCTCCTTTGGCTTCTCATCCCCAACCCCGCTGTGCTTTGGAAGCAAACGTTGATGTAATTGTATGATGAAAATCAACAATAAGGTGTTATTGTTTATTCTATATTATTATATATAACAATAAGCCAGGCCATTTCACTACCACTTAAACAGCTGCACTCCCACAAAGACAAGGAAGCCAAGACACCATGGCTTGGGGCAGAGACAGGCTCCAGCCTTGTTAATACTGCTGGCATATGTTAATGTAAAGAAAGTGTGATTTGATGAGCATTAATCTTTGTTTTACATAATATGGATAGCTACAGCAGGGATGAATTGTATTTTTCTTAATTTTCCACATTAATATGTTGAGGAACTACATTGATGCTGTTGTGCACCATAACATATTGCAGATGCTTTTTGTTATTGTGCTTGCTAGAAACACTGCAGAAATTTAAAAAAAAAAAATTGTTTCTTGTATACTCAGGTATCCCTTACAAAGCCTTCATGCTTAACTCCACTTTTAGGTATGAAAATCAAAGCAGTTCAAATCCAGTAGCTTTATATGCTTTTTGTAAACTTTTACTTTTTTAGCCCTAGCTGCTGTTAGTAGATGGGCATACTTGATTGAAGCAATAAAATACATATTTGCTTCCTGACAGTATATGCTGTAAATGTACGTGGTTGTAAGGTTAATTCTACTTGGAACATAGACTGTAGAGAAATAAAGCAACCAAGTTTGTTTATTTAAGTTGTAATTATCCTTTTAAAGGAGACATAACCTTTATGGTTAATGTAACAGGTCAGTATGGCAGTAGTCTACCACTTTTTAAAAAGCTTACCTCCACTTAATGGTACTTTTCCTCATGTTTCATGTTTTTCTTAATCATTGTCCTGAAATCTGTAGGTTTCAGGTTCAGTAAAGTTCAGCTGGTTAAATGAGCATAGGAGAATGCCACAAAGGATGTTACATCGATTGTCTAGCAAAAGGAAAATAAGTGATTGGTGGTCAGTAAAATAACTTTCTTATGTTAAAACATACATAGGTCTGACTGTTTGGCTCTACTTTGAGATGTAATTCTGTAAACACAAGGAGGCAGGCTTTGATTAAAAAAAAAATCTCTGGCCTGTGTAATCACTAAAGAGGTATCTCTTAGCTGTGCCAGAAGCAGTTTGACTCAGGAGTTACTTTTTTAAAAAAATTGCAGAGTTTGAGAGGTGTTTTTGTCTTCTGAAAATGTCCAGTTTAGTGTTTGAAGGAAGATTTTCCTTAATAGCTGTTGTTTCAGCCTTTCAGGAGCTTTAAATTCTCTTCAGAGATGATTGGTAGTTCATTTTGTACTTCTGTGCTTACCAGGCCATTGATGAACTAATTCAGAAGTATTGAGAGAATGCCCGAGAGTTGCCAGAAAAGCGTTGGTGTTTGATGACACATGGCATCCTAACATCCAACAGGGTTTGGACATCCATGAAAAATGTTTATTCTAGTGACTTCCTAAAAGCAAGGCCGTGACCATTTATGCTTTGCAGTCTTGTTAAACATCAAAAACATTTCATGTGAGATCAGTATACCTGATCTGTGTAAAAAAGGTATGAAGAAAATCTACAGTTCTCAAATTCTTGAGACAGAAAAGCACTAGAGAAATCCTTCTGAAGGGATCCTACTACTGTGTTGATGTTTCTGGTTTTGTGGGATCAGGCAGGACAGAATATCAAAAGAGACCATTTCCTTTCAGTAGTTAGTTAACAATCTCTTGATGTTAAATGTGACTGGCTTTTTACTTTCAAGTTTAGTCAGACATCCATGAAACAACCTTCTCACTGCATACCAATTACAAGTCTCTTTTATTATTTAAAAAAAAAAAAAAGGCTAAAATAAAATTCACGGCCTCAGAGCTTGGGAAATATAATTACCGTTTAATTCTACAACTAAAGTTACTGTTAATATTTTACTGATTCTTCCTCAAAGCAGAGGACTAATAAAAGACAAATATTATAATTCAGCTCATAATCTGTTCAACTTCTTATTGTATCTTGATGCATTTTGAATGACTAATGTGAAAGATCCACGTAACAGAAGTATTAATGGAAATACAAATAACTGATATTTGCTGTATTTCAGTGCAGTGTTTCTGCACATACTTCATTTGACTGGGACATTGTAGAATTGAAATGCATAAAATAATGTTCTTAGAACATTTGTTACCCAATAAGATCAAATTCCTCAGCTTTACAGTTTAAATTCATTAGTTTTATATAATCCATTTGTACAAGTACATTTTCCATATTTAATATTTCTCGTGGCAGAAAAGTCTTTTGTTTGCAACTGATACCACACATGATTTAAAACCCATTATTAGAGATTGCATGCTGAAGAACAGATCAAATCTGTTCTGTACTCAGGATAAGTTAATTGAAATGGTCAAATACTTTAGAAGTAGATACCCATTTTATAGTGTACTGTGAGACTTTTTTGATTGTGCTCTGAGTTCAAACAAAATATTTTTCAATTCCTTTTTTCCTGTGCTTGCTTTTTTTTTTCTGTCCTCAGTCTCAGCTTGTTCTGATTTGTTTTAAAGATTTATATGTGGGAAAACTGTACTTTTAAAACTCTGGTTTGTCTGTGGAGACAGAAAAGCAACGAGAAGTGATTGGAATAACCAAGATAAATACATAAATTCCACAGTCCTCAGAGCAAACTGTGGGTAGAAGCTAAAATTGATGATGGTGTTAACTGTTATGTAGTACTTTTTGCACTTGCTTTGATGACATCAGTAATATTTATCAATAATCTTCTCTAACAGAGACAGGAATTAGAACATAAAATAGAACAAGTGTACTTCAGACATTGAAACTTTCTTTCTGAGGTATGTGTATTTGTACAAAACTCCTGAAGTATAGTTGTACTGTGTCAATATAGTAACATGGAATTTTCTGCCATATCATTTAGGTATTTTGATGCATCTTTATTCAACTTGAACATCTGGATTTAGAATTAGGAACGGTCTTGTTCTGTGTGAAGTTCCCTACTGCTTCTGAAGAAGGCGTGCATCAGCATTTGAATTTGTGGAGTGATAGGATCGTTTAGGTCAAACTTCTTATGTCATCCAGTCCAATCCCCTGCTTAGAGCATGATCACTAGTGCAGGTTGGTCAGGATGTCTCCAGGCAGGTTATATCTCCAGGTTGTATCCCCAGAGATGGAGACTCCTTGGCTGCTGGGAGCAGCCTGTTCCTGTGTGGGATTGTTCTCACAGCAGAAGATTTTTCTTACATTTAAATGGCATTTCCTGTATTTCATTTCGTACCCATTGCTTGTTGTCCTGGCACTGGGCACCACTGACAAGGGTCTGGCTTTCACATACCTCCTCAATGCCCCTTCCCCACAGCAGGTATTTACACACATTGGTAAGACCCTCCAAGCCTTCCCTTTTCAAGACTAAACAGTCCCAGTGCCCTGCCTCTCCTGGTATGACAAATGTTCCTAGCGTTTCATCATTTTTGTGGCCCTTCCCATGTCTCTCATACTGGGAGCCTAAAACTGGCTGCAGCACCCCAGGTGTGTCACATCAGTGTTGAGTAGAAAGAAAACACCACTCCCTCAACGTGCTGGCAATGCTGCTCCTAATGTAGCCCTGGATGCTGTCAGGAGTTAAGGTCAGGAGTATGCTTTAGAAGCTAATCGGATGTCCATGTCCATCTAGGGTGTTTTGGTTTGCCTCACAGAGCAGCTTGAGAACATGAAATAGGTTTCTTCCAGTTTAAGCTAAATTGGAGAGTGTTCCACAGGAGTGAAATAACTACTGTAAGCTGTTTTATCTTCATGACTTGATCAGGACTAATCCAGAGTACTTGCCTTCTCCTTTTTCCTTCTTCAATTCTCAGTTACCATAAACCTACAGGTAAGGTAGTTTTTCTGTTTTAATTAGGAATATTTCATTATCTTTAGTGATAGTTAAATACTGTGCAGAAGCTTAGAAAGCTTAGAAACCACATACAGGACTCCTACTCAAATTTTACAAGACTAGAATGGAATCTTAAACTGCACTGAAGAATGGCAGTGTAGAATACTGATTGTCTTCCGAGGATGCATAATAGGTACCATTAGATTACTTGTTTTGTCTTCTCTCTATTGTCATTGCAAATTTTATTTCACCCATTTAGTTTGTTTACAAGTTGCTTACCTTCAAATGATTGGATTCTGTTGCAATTTACTGTTCATTTTACTTGAGACAGTTTTGACTTGACAAAGTTTGTCTTGCATGTAACATAAACTTGAAATATGCTATTATAAATTAATTTTCCTCTGTAGGATTTGGAATACTGTGAAAGAATCTGAGGGGAAGAGGGGGTCATAATGCTATCGTCTGTTTTTTTTCAGTTTCTTAAATTTGTGTGTAGTCCTTCTTCCCCCTACTTTTGTCTCAATTTTTTTACCTCTTTATATTTCTCCTTAAACTAATTTTACATGAAAATAAATATTCAAAAGTAATTTGTTTTCTTTGGAAATTCATTTTCTCCATGACAGGGCACTGGGGCAGGCTGCCCAGAGAGGCTGTGGAGTCTCCTTCTCTGGAGACATTCAAGACCAATCTGGACATGTTCCTGTGTGATTTAATCTAGGTGATCCTGCTCAGGCAGGGGGGTTAGACTAGATGATCTTTCAAGGTCCCTTCCAAATTGAAACATTCTGTGAATGTTTCTGATTTTGAATTGATACTGCCAGCCTAATGCTTACCTTGTTATTTACCAGTTTCCTTCAGCGTCACATAATGGAAAGGAAGTATAAGGCCCTTTGAAGTTTGTTTGCCAGTGCTGTTAAATGTGTTTTTAAAAGTCTTGGAGTCCAGACAACTTCAGTTTAGCCATGTAGAAATAGCGTGTATTTGTGATTTCTATGAAGAAATTACATAAATTAAGTATGGAAGGTTACTGTTCATGAAAACAATAATAATTTTTATTTTTCTTTGCAAATGCATTCTTTATGAGAATACATTTGCAGTAGTTTGGATACAACCCAATTTCATGTTTTTTTGTCCTGTGCTTCCCACATTTGTATTCCAAGTATTGTCTTCCTGTACCAAGCAGTTATCAAGCATTTTTCTGTCAGTGTGTGACAAAGGGAAGAAGAAAGTGTAGAGTATGAATGAGTAATAAATTGCAGCCTGAAAAAGCATTCATCTCTTAATCAGAATCAACATATGGCTAGAGTTTATGGCAATGTTTTTTGTTACTATTTAATGTATCTTTGTTAATATTAAATGTCAAAAATATTCTGGTTCCTAATTGTTTGTTTGTTTGTTTTTTCTGTATTAAAGAAGGGGAAAAGAACTGTAAGCTTTTGATCATGTTAGACAAGGAAGAAAAGATGGATAGTGGGACAGAATTTAGAAGATAGAATCAACCTATTGTGCATGCTTGCTGGCTGGAACTTTTGTTCTCCAGTATTTTTACTTGGCACACAGTTAGTTTAAAATGGGAGTGAGGGGAGTTTCAGTTGTTATCCAAACATAAATCTGGGATAACTTACTATGTATTAGGAATGAATGCCTGGCATGTACTAAAGACAAAATACTCGCTCTGAAATTGTACTGTGTATTAGCAAAGGAAAAATAACGTGGTATTACGTGACATAAATAAAAGAAGTTTCTGTAAAGCTCACTGTATAATTCCTTCCAGCACACCCACACTTAGTATTTGCTGAACAGAGATTAAGGGCAACAAATCAAGACATAAATTTTGTAGCTGCCTTGGCAAAAGTTTTTTCTGAGAATGATTACTTGCCAAGTCTTTATGAATTTGAAGATAAATGTCCTGTCTGCAAACTGAGAGCAAAACCCTCTTTTAGTTTGTAAGTGGTAAAACACTTCTGTCTTTGTGCATAAAAGATTACAAGTGACTTAAGCTCTACTCATAATATTAAATAATATTTAGACTTTAGCTCTGTGTATCCTCCTTTACCTCCTTGGTGCTTTGCCTTATGTTTATACTGTTGGCCAGAAAAAAAGATTTTTTGCTACTTGGTTTGGGTAAAGGGGGCAAAGCCTGTAGGCTGCATCTGTTACAAAGCCAAATGCATAAAACAAGCTTAAAAAGAACCAGTAATGGCATTCATTCATTTATTTGTTTTCCAGATCTTCATCACAAATAGTGAAGATAGATTAAAATTATGGGTCACATTTCAAGAATGCAGACAATCTTGGAAATGCTTAATTTAGGCTTTAAAAACTTGAAAACGTTTGCAGCTACAATGTATGGGTTTAGTGTCTGTTGTATATTGGATTTTTCATCAGTTTGGCTTTTCATAGAGGAATTTTTTTTATCAAAAGTTGCCAAGCAGGTGGCTCTCCTATATGTCTCCTTTAGTTTTTCAGTATATCACTGTGGTCATTACGAACATGCACTTTAAACAGTGCATGTTTCGGTGTATGTAGAGAGGTTCTGAAGAGAAGAACTGTAAAATAATTTTGGTGTAAAATGGCATCACAAGTGTGGTATTTTTTAAAAAGTGAAATAATGTGATTGTAATACAGAATGCTAAGAAGATTTCTTTCTGTGATGTCCATACCATTCAGGAGATTAACTTCTAGTTACTAGAAATTGAAGTGATTATATTGAAGCAAAATTGTTGACTTAGCAAGCACAGTAATAATACATTCCACTGCTGCTGCGATGTTATAGAAGCCAGAACAGCTGTATTTAAAGGAATGTAAATAATTATGCTGTTTTCTTTCAGACATGGATGGAAACTGAGCTTATATTACATTTGGCTTTCTCAGCAGAGATGTTGGAGGTGGTAAACTTTTAGCCTCTTCCTTTTGAGTTCTTTGTTGTTGAGATTGCCTGTCATGATAAACTTGGATGATGGTTCTTTGGACATTAATTACCAGTTTAAAATTTGAATGATGATACTAATACAGGAAATGTTTTGCTCATTTCTGCTGAAAATTCATGATCTTCTTCATTAGATCAAAGCATATCTTTCAGTTACTGTCATGTATCTTTACTGTAATACTTGTGTGATGAACTACATACAAAGCTAAAAGATACGTAAGAAACTTCTGACACCCCAGTTGGCAAAGGCCAACACAAACTGACATGGTCTTACAGATACGAAACATTTGAGACATTTCAAATTTAGAACAGGGAGAAGGATGGCAAAAGATGTAGGCACAGAAAAACTAGCATTTGGGAATAAATTAAAAATTGTTGCCTTAGGAATAGGATGTTATAATAATACAAAAAAAAATGCAAGGAGTAGAATTCGTAGACGCTTTGTCCTGTTGTCTGTAATAAGGCAAGGGATACTTCCTGCTTCCAGATTTACTACGTACTGCTCTTCATACAGATAGCTTCAAAAGCAAAATTTAAAACAATAACAGAATATTATTTCAGTAGTGTCTAGATGCAAATTATTTCTTCTTCCTAATTTGTTGTTCTCAGGGAAATCCCTGGTTCTTTCAGTTTTTCAACTGTTTTACTTGCTGTCTACTTGATAAGTTTGATGATTTTTCATAGAGGTTTTCAAGTCCCAAATCCCACTTATGGCTAGAGCAGCACTGAGTAAAGCAGTAAATGCCTAAATTTACTTAGCAACATTTTACTTGCCACTGGTGAGTTTCAGACACTGGAGAGTACATTTTCTTCTGCATCTTCAGTTCATCATTTGAAGCTGGTGTCCCAGGAAATTTTGACAGGTAGGGTATGGTTTGTGTTTTCTGACCTGTAGGTTGCCTACTTCTTCATTGTGATTGAGATTGTTTTATCAAAGGCTTTTGAGTCAAGACTCACATTCACACAGAATCACAGAATTGTAGGGGTTGGGAGGGATCTTGAGAGATCATTGAGTCCAACCCCCCTGCCAAAGCAGGTTCCCTAGAGCAGGTCGCACAGGTAGACATCCAGATGGGTCTTGAATGTCTGCAAAGAGGGAGACTCCACAACCCCCTTGGGCAGCCTGTTCCAGTGCTCCGTCACCCTCACCATGAAGAAGTTCTTTATCACATCGGTGCGGAACCTCCTGTGGTCCAACTTGTGGCCATTGCCCCTTGTCCTGTCCCCACAGGCCACTGAGAAGAGGTTGGCAAACTCCCTTTGTCTCCCACACTTCAGATATTGATAAACATTGATCAGGTCCCCTCTCAGTCTTCTCAGTGCTGAACAGCCCCAGCTCACTCAGCCTTTCCTCACAGGGGAGATGCTCCAGGCCCTTAATCATCTTTGTGGCCTCCACTGGACTCTCTCCAAGTGATCCCTGTCTGTTTTGTACCAGGGAACCCAGAACTGGACACAGGATTCCAGGTGAGGCCTGACCCAGGCAGAGTAGAGGTGGAGGATCACCTCCTTTGACCTGCTGGCTACGCTCCTTTTAGTGGACCTCAGGAACCCATTGGCCTTCTTGGCCAAATACAGAATGGAGAATGCTGCTAGGCGTGGGTTTTCTGTCAACAGTAGTTCTGACAAACATAATAGTCTTTCTTGATCACCACTTACTTGAGAAAGGAGGAATAGTTTTAGCCCTTGCCTCAATGACTGCCTTATCAGAGGCCTGTTTCTAGGCAGGCTTTGTTCTGCAGTACTCCTTCTGAGCATGCTGCTTAATTGAAGAAGTGAGTACGCACAAGTTCTGAACTTATGAAAGTTCTTTAATATTGCAGTAGACCCTTTTGTTACAGTAACCTAAATGTGCTTAGATCTTTTACCAGATAATAAAATCATGCAGGAAATATTTCAGACTCATTTAGACACTGATACAAATCAGGGTTTGATGGCTATATGGTACAATTGCTGTGACAGGTGCAACACATTTAATCTTAGCTCAGATGACATTTGTAGTCTGTCTGTAGAATATCTCTGTTCTTATCTACAGAGTTGCTGCTAGAGCACCTTCATGTTTTCTTGACAGTCTGTATGTTTTGGATAATAGTCCTTTGATCTTGAATGTACCTCAGTCCGAGTCTTTTGTCAGCAGGAAAGTGGTGTTGGTATGGAACATTGCTTGATGTCACCCGTAGTATAAATTTCTATCTAGACAAGAAAAACATGTTTCTTATCTGTAACTATTGTTCTTTGACTGGTGTTCTCTGTGTGTTCAAGACTCACTCTTCCGTGTTTGTTCTCCGGAATGCCTGAAAGAGTCTTTGAGTTCGCAGTCTCTGAAATGCTAAGAGGGGAGAGAGCTGCCTGCAAAGCATGCAGATGTCACAGTCCTGTAAATGCACCACTTTGGTTTTTACTGATGAAAAAAAAAAAATCTTGCATTCACTCTTTAAATGGATGTATTTTCAATGAATTTGAAAAAGCCACATATAGGTAACAGAAGAATAACAGTTAAGCATATAACAAATAAGCAATCTTTTAATCATTCAACTCATTCTCAAGTTAAATACGTTTGCAAGATTTCCATTTATATGGAAACAGAGCTTTTTTATGTAAATGAATTTTGGAAGAGAAGTGGAGGTGCATATTTCAGCAAGTAAGATAAATCTATATCTGGTAACAACCAAGGGTATTCTGAATTTATGATAGCGGTCTAAAATGAATTTACTTTCCTTTTCAAATATCTTGATATTTGCATCTGTCAAAAAGAAATATCTAGATGGCCTGTAGGTCTAGCATCCATTATGTAGATTCCTAATTTTTACAGTATTCCGTCATATCATGAAATGTGTTTGGGAATGCTTACAGTTGAATATCTACTTTTTAACTCTATGTATGCAGTTTTTAACTCTTAAGTATTAACTCCTCATCTTGTGATTGTGGTACTTTAATAGGCAGTAGCCTTTGATTAATTTGAGAACCTTAGATACAAATCTCTATCTTCCTTGCTTTGTCTTTACATGTGCTGTTTTAATGATTTTCAGTATTAACGTGTTAACAGCATTGAGGGTACGAATACTTTATTTATTATTTTGGGGCGATCTTTAAATGGTTGGGCAGTTCAAAAGCTTCAACATTTAAAAAATTGCCAGCTTTGCAATCCCAGAAAAGGAACGTACACTTTGGTTTGAATAAACAGCTGTATGTGAAACATGAAATACTACTTTTAAAATACAGAAAATTAAATTACTATGTTTACCAGCACAACCTAGGAGAGTTTTTTTAGAGAGATCTAGTTTATCAGGCAGAGTGGTGATAGATGGAGAGGCAGACAAGACAAAAGCTATTGCTAATGCACAAAAATCACACTGAATCACAGAACAGTCTGGGCTGGAAGGTACCCCAAGGACCATTGAGTTCCAACCCCCTCTGCCACTGGCAGGGCCACAAACCTCCAGGNACAGCTTTCTCAAGTCCAGTCCCTTAGCCTGTCCTCATTGGGGAAGTGCAAGACGCTAAGAAGGAGTTGGTAAAGGTGTGACGCAAGTAAGCATAGCTTGCAGAACTCTTCTGTCCTGCAGGATGAAGTTTGAGCTATGCCATAAAAACTGGCTGATGATGGCAGTTGGTAGAGTTACAGCTTTTAGTTCTTAAGCTCTGCATTTGAAGGTGTTCTGTAGGACTTCCTTGAGGGTCAGGGGTGAGAGTTGATGGAATGTGGATTTTCTGTGCAAAACATTCTGTTTGGTTACTGAATATTTTTGTCCATTTGCACTTCCCTATGGGTGTTAATCCTAGTAAATAAGTTGTTTATACACATAGTTTCATGAAGCATATAAAGGTTTGACATGTGCATATCTAAATTCATAGATTTTTTTGTAATAAAAAGAATTTTTTAAAAAATCATTTTAATCGTCCATTTTCAAGATCACATGAAAAACTGGCAACTTAATTTGCAGGGAAAGTTTAATCAAATCTGTCTTGTCTAATCAAAATAACAAGTTTGGTTCTTATGTCTTGATGACATGTATATGCATATACATAATAGATGATTAAATTCCAGTTGCTGAAATGGAGTTTTAAAGCAAGCTAGTTCCTGCTATATGAAGTCAAGATACATCCATGCACTCTCTACACCTATCTAAGTTGTATGAGAATTATTCAGGTATAATTAGACAGTAAAATTAATTTGAAGTTCCTTAGGAGAGTTGCAAACAAGGATGGTGATTATTTACAAAAGTATTTAGTATTGCATCATACTGATACAAGTGTCAATCTGACATCAGCAAAAATGCTCATTGAGAAAAAAGCACTTCCTAGTATCTCTGGAAGACTGAACATACTTAGATTTTGCTGTTATTGGTCACTAATACTGAGTATTGTTAAACTATAAGATGTGTTTGTATTTCGGATGTGCTGGTGGAGAGCATTGCTTTGTTTACTTGTCTGTTTTGCCTTAGATAATGACTTCCAATTTTTCTGTGTGTTTTGTCTCCTTTTAAGGTCGTTTATATGCAATGCAAACAGGGATGAAGATTGATAGTAAAACCCCAGAATGCCGTAAATTTTTATCCAAACTTATGGATCAGTTGGAGGCTGTAAGTGGAATTTATTGCCATTCTCTAAAATGATTCATTATATTACTTTAATTTTTATTAAGCTTCTGCAAATTCTACCTTTCCTCTGTCATCAGTCATTGGTGCAGCAATTCTGTATCCAGGCATAATATTTAAGTTGTATCTAATAAATTGGCAGAAAGATAAAGCTATGAAATAAATGCAGGAGATTTAGAAGACTTTTAAATTTATTTTCTTTGATGCCTTGAAGTTTGTGAGAGTTATTTTCACTGCTGTAAGTCTTGGTAGCATAGTTCTTGGTGGTTTTGAAATTTTTTACCTAAACTATTGCACCCAAGGCATTTTTTAACACATTCTCTAAAAGAATAATGATACTTTTGATTGTTTACTCTGTTAGAGATCAGGGATCTTATATTTTTGTAAGCAGCCTTATCTGTGTAAGAGATAGCTATGCCATGCTCTTTTGAGAGGACCTGATAATATTAGAAAGTGAACAACCTTAAACACAACATAATTAAGCAAGGAAAGGTAAAGTCATTCTACAGGTAGTCAGTTTGAGTTCCAGGAGGTGTTTATGTAGATATGCTGTAGATTCCAATAGTCTCAAAAGAAGTAGTATGTGGATTTTAAGGTTTAAGTGCTTATTTGAAAGCAGAAAGTAACGTTGAAAAATGAAGAAGTTCTTTTGTGTTCAGTATTAATGATTCCACCCAAATTATAGTATGTCACAAATGCCTTAAGAGTTTGTGTGAAATTAGGGCAACAGCCTTCAATTCTTCAGGAAAAAAAGTGTGGTTTTCCTTTATTCATACTTTGTGCTCCATGTATGTTTTATCTCTTGATTTTTTTAGCAATGGAAAATTCAGTGTAAAGTCTTGGTGTGTTCATCAAATTTTAACATCTATAAGGGGCCTAACTTTAATGCTCAGAAGGGTAGAGAGGTGGCAGGAGAAATGAGATTAAAAGTCCGAAGGTTTCTCCTCTTCGTTCTCTAAGAATTGTTTTATTTATTTGGTCTCTTGTGGTACTGCAGCAATTAATCTGTCTGTGGTGTTCAGTTACCCTTTTTATTTCAAATTTTGAAAGAGTAGAAAACTATGAAAAACTCATGGCTTCATCTTTAATTTGCTGGTTAAGATTGTGTGACAGCTGATGTTTATGTATTGAATTTCATTCTACATAGCAAGAACACTTCTGAGCAGATCTAGTAAAGCATTTTTGGAACTAGGAAGCATGGGTATGTTGGAAGTTGGGCCTTTTGGAGTAATTCATTAGCAAGACATTTTAGTCAGCCCTTATCAAGCAGGGGGCACAGAGGGGTGCTGCAGCTCTGCTCTACATGTTTCTGAGAGTTTTCAGTATGTCGCTTCAGCAGATTATTTTAAAGGTTACAAACAAGCTTACACAAGCTTGCAAACTTGCTTGAACTTGATGGTGGCAAAGAATAAAATTGCAGCTATATTTGGAAATGAGTAGATTTGTTCTTTGCAAGTAACTTCATAATACATGAATTAAAGAAATAAAGTGATTTTGTATCCAAAGTGCATGTTTCTGTCAAAAATTGTGATTTTGTTGGTTTGCTTTTCCAATGAGTAGCTGTTTTATTTAAATGTTTTTAGTAAAATTAAATCAATTTTGTTTCATTTTTATAATCAAATTATGAATTGTCATTTAAAACAGCATCACTGCTGCACTGAATCACAGATGGGGTGAAGGGCAGTTTCAGAAGTAAACAACTTTGGTTAACTTTTAGATATGCTTCTAAAAATACTACAGTGTCATTTTTTCAATTGAGATTATTTTAAATATACATCAAAACAAGTATAGTAATAAGTTATTTTCTGGGTGTAAGGTGTATGCACAGGCTGGTAAAATATATAAATAAATAAATATCTTCCTCAGCTTCAGTTGTATATCTTGCAACTTAAAATCTGTGGTGCACTCAGAAGAAAAACAATTACACTTTGTAAAACACAGATACTTTTTGAAAGCTATGTGAAGTACGAGTTTGACAAAAGTCTTTATAGTTCTGTTTAGACAGCTTATAGTTCACTTCCAAAATCAAGTAACTTTTCTGGCAATGTTCTGTGTATTAAAAGTATGGCAGCAACCTAGAAAATAGGGAAATGCAGCCAGCATGATTCATTTTCTTCTCACACACAATGTAAAATAACTGCTATTCAGAGATTGTTTTAAAATCTTTTGGCAAAATAAAGGCTGCAGGTTAGTATCATACAGTGTTCCTGTTTTTGTTCTCTCAGGAAAACCTGAGATTTCCTTACATGTGAACAGTAAGCCTATTCAGAAGCTGTAAATCCACCTGTGGTAACTGTTAAAAGGTTATTTGCTTTACTGATTTTTATTAGGAAACCTGAGGGTTCTTGTACTCTAACATCTTTGAAAAAAGGTCTTAGAATTGCAGTACACTGCTTACACTGAAAATTCCAGTAAGTCACTAAAGATCACTAAAGCTGTCCAGGTGGGGCTCAGACATTTTGAAAGATGTAATGAACTGTAGTGAAATAACCTTACAAGGGAGAAGATACTTATAAAGACACTGTAGGTCAGGGTGATCATGTTACTTTATCAGTTGAACTGTGTTGTATCTTGACACAGGCTTCGGAATGCTTGGTCTTTTGAATGGTAAGGGGAAAAATGTCTAGCTATTCCTTCACGGTATTGAGTTGTGTTCAATTTTTAAAAGTATTTTCTGATGAAAGATGGTGTTCAGAACTACTTATTAATAATATTTCTCCCTCCAAAAGAATGTGCTTTCTCTTTAATGTGCTACTTCTAGCTTTTGTTATGTTGGAAGCGATAGATTTGTAAAATAATTTCAGTGAATGTTATTTCTTTTTTTAAATTGTGCTTGGCTTTGTCTAAATCTTCACGTATTTGAATTAGATTGCAGAATTGCTAGGGTCTAATAAGATAATTAATGTATTTTTTCAACTTTTTTTTCAGATGAAAAAGCAATTTGGTGATAATGAAGCAATTACTCAGGAAATTGTTGGTTCTGCTCATGTGGAGAATTATGCTTTGAAAATGTTTTTGTATGCAGACAATGAAGACAGAGCTGGGCAGTTTCATAAGTAGGTGAAAATCTTTGAATTTGTGATCTGAATTGAGATACTGGTCAGGAAATTTGAATATCTGAACCCTTCTTTGGCTGGAAACAAGGCTTGGGACTTAATTCATTGAATTTTAGAAATACTACTTGTATGCCTGACTTCACACATCAGCTGATATCCTCCTTCCTTCTAAAACCCCAGACTAATACTGAGCTTGACATCAAGCATATTATGGTTTCTGCTATCCAATGATATAAAAATAGTTGTTATGATATGTTGTGTGTTTTGATTTACAGCAATTACTACAGTATGTCAATGACTTTGCTAGCCTTTTTCTAACATAATATAGAATGTTCTACATTGAACATTCCAATCTGGAAGCTAAGTGCAGAAGACATGACCAGTTTTAAAAAATACCAAAAACTTTCGGCATTGTAGTCAGATCAGTCATTGTGTTGGTAAATTTAAACGTTGTGAAGTAAATGGCGTAGCAACAGATTAAAAGAAGGAAAAAATAGTGATTATTGGCTTGAAGTAAGCCAGTATATTTAAACATATATGAATATGCTTATCTAAGATGCCAAATGTGATCCTGAGTGACTTACATGACCAAGTTAGTGAAATGTTTTCTTTTTACAGAAACATGATAAAGTCCTTTTATACTGCAAGTCTCCTGATAGATGTTCTAACAGTATTTGGGGAACTCTCTGAAGAGGTAAGTTGTAGGGATATCAGTGTATTCTCCAATTGCATATTTCAGTTTAGGTGCAAATTACCATTTTACTTCTGCAAAGTTGTTTCTATAATTTGTGAATAGAACTTAATAGAATGTAGTGTCATATTGTGAATTGTGTCAAATTTTAGTCAAGTACATGATAGTAAGTCATAAGGGGAATTGTGCTAAGTATTTAAAATTAGTTATATGTGAAATATTAGAATCATAGAATGTGTTAGGTTGGAAGGGAGCTTTAAAGGTCTTCTAGTCTAACCCCCCTGCAGTGAGCAGGGACACTTTCACTAGATCAGGTTGCTCAGAGCCCCATCAAGCCTGACCTTGAATATCTCCAGGGATGGGGCTGCCTCCACCCCCATTCTGGGCAACCTGCTCCAGTGGTCTACCCCCCTCATATTGAATAATTATTTCCTAATATCCAACCTCAGTCTCCCCTTTTCTGGTTTAAAACCATTACTGCTTGTCCCGTCCCTACGTGCCCTTGTGAACAATTCTTCCTCAGCTTTCTTATGGGCACATTTCTGGTATTGGAAAGCAGCTATAAGGTCCCTCCAGAGCTATCTCTTATCCAAGCTGAACAAGCCCAACTCTCTCAGCCTGTCTTCATAGGAGAGGCTCTCCAGCCCTCTGTTCGTTTTAGTGGCACTCCTCTGGAAGTGCTCCAACAGATCCATGTCCTTGTGTTGAGAGCTCCAGAGCTGGACACAGTATTGCAGGTGGGGAGTAGACCAGAGCAGACTAGAGGGCAGAATCACCTCTTTATCTGCTGGCCACACTTCTTTTGATGCAGCCCAGGATGTGTTTGGACTTGAGGGCTGCAGATGACCATTGGTGGCTCATGTTCAGCTTTTCATCCATGAGTACTCTTAAGGCCTTTTCCTCAGGGCTGCTTTCATGATGTGCTTCATCATCTCCTAACCCATATGGGCAATGGAGGTTGTCCCAATCCAGGTGCAGGATCCTGCATTTGGCTTTGTTGAACCTCATTAGGTTGACCTGGACCCACTTCTCCAGCCAGTCCAGGTCACTCTGGATGGTATCCCATCCGTCTGGCACATTAAACTAACCACTCTACTTGTTGTCATCTACAAACTTGCTGAGGGTGCACTCAATCCCACTGCCAATATCATAAATAAAGATATTAAACAGCGTTGATCCCAGCACAGGCCCCTGAGGAGCACTGCTCGTGACTGTCTTCCATGTGGACTTGGAGACATCCACGCTCTGGATGCAATCATCCAGTCAATTCCTTATCCACTGATCAATCCACTCATCAAATCCATATCCTTCCAACATAGAAGGATGTTGCAGGGGGACCATGTCAAGGGCCTTGCAGAAATCCAGATAGATACTGTTATTTGTTAGGAGATGGGTCATGACTTAATCAGACCTTGAATTTCTAACTGATGTTCACTACTGCGAGGCATGTAGCATTACATTGAGCAAGTAGGAATGATATGAGGAAAACAGTGCAAGGTTTTGGGCTTTTTCCACCTTCACCTTTCTTGCTTTGAAAGGAAAGAAATTTAGTGCTACTAGTTGAGGTCCTAATGTGCACAGGTTTAGTTAGAATAATTATTTTTGCTCAGGTGCATTTCAGCACATTTTGAAAATGTAATGGTACAGTTGATAACTTCTGGCAAAGAAAAAAAAGTTAGAGAAAGCAGCTACTGAGTCACGAAGATAAGTTCCAAAGATTGTTAAAGGAAGGCTGAGACACCTGGAAAAAATAAGAAGCAGAAATGATGCTAAACAATCTGAGACAAAATCGTGAAGTGCTTATCACTGAAGTGCTGAATATGTCTCGGAACACAGGTAGTTTCCAAACAACTTTAGCTGAGATCGTTAGTGTGGAAATTAATGTTCACCAGTTCCTTGCTTGTGAAGATGTCATCATGAAACATGCAATTAACTTGCATTGTTTGCTTGGCCAGATTATTCCACTTTCCCCATTTCTCATCTCTGTTTATGTTCAGCCTTGTTTCTTGAAATATTGCTGTGTAACTCTCAGATCCGGGTATTTCTCTTACAACTTTTGACAAAGTAGTTGATTTACATAGTTTAAAATTTCTCATAACAATTGAGAAAGTTTTTTCAATTAAAAAAAACCACTACTGTAACAGTCCCAGGAGATATAAAAGTGACCCATCTTCATTTCTTTTTTTGACATATTAAAGTTGTATCTAGGAATAGTAAAGTATATTTTTTAAAAAGAAATGGAAAAATTTTTAGATTGATTGACATTTATTTCAATTGCTTGTCTTGTCAGAAGAAAAAACTCTGAAAACTCAGGTGAAATGCTTTTCCTCAGTTCCTTTTCCCCAAAATACTGAAATATTACATTGGTTTTGTTTTTTAATACTGAATTTACTACCACATTTTTTTAAATTTCAAGCAGTTACCATGGAAATGGAATCAGAAGGGCAAGCAGCAGGTTTGTTTCTGTCTGCTGTTGCTTCATATTAACACCATTTCAGAAAATGAGATTTGGCACAAAAAATAAAAATTACTGTCAATATAGGGATTAATTTTTGAGAAGCGTTAATATTTTTTCAAATATCTCACCTATTAAACTTGACATTAACAATTATTTGAAGTCATCATTATCATAACGGGTAGTTCATGTATTTCTAAAGTCTTTCATCTGATGTTTAGCTGTATTGTGAAGATACTAACCATAATATTGTATGTGCTAGGATTTAGCACACACTGGAACTACAAGCAGCCTTTTTGTATTCATGCTCTTAAATATATTAAAATTTAAAGTAATGTAATTAGAAAAGATTTTATGATATTGATCAGTAGGAGTGTCATTTTACACTTCAGATGTTCAAATCTAAAGTAAGTAATCATCTAAGTTTGTGGGGATAAGTTTTCTTTGTTATTTCACATCAGTAATTAGTAGCGAGCGCTCCATCTTTCACACTAGATCGTCCTGGTATAATTTATTTACTTTTCCTGACATGCTGCACTAATTGAAGATCTTCACAGTTTCCTTTCATGCTGAGATCCTGTTAGAGCTTTTCTTCTAATTTTTTTTTCACTGAT
The DNA here is from genome assembly GCA_013399135.1 of Heliornis fulica. Lineage (NCBI taxonomy): Eukaryota > Metazoa > Chordata > Aves > Gruiformes > Heliornithidae > Heliornis > Heliornis fulica. Next base: position 500,068 of record VXBZ01002985.1, read on the forward strand.
TAATCTCACATGTGTTGTGTATCTTTAAAGGGGTGTCAAGTGATAACAGAGAAGGCAGTTTAGTTTTATCATCTCTTCTCAGGGTGCAAAACCTGCTTATATTTCTGTTTTGAGTGCATTCATTCACTGAAGTGAGTGGTTAACCTGGCTGGCCTTTTCCCTTCCCCAGAACGTCCAGCATAGGAAGTACGCCAGGTGGAAGGCAGCCTACATTCATAACTGCTTGAAGAACGGAGAGACTCCGCAGCCAGGGCCCATCGGAATGGATGGAGGAGAGAGCTTCGGTAGGGGCTTCCACCTCTTCTTAACAGAGCAGAGAGCTGGGCCCAAACCGCTAATGTGGTATGCGTGGTTCCTTGGGAACAGCTTCCCTGTGAAGCGTTCTGTTCCCATGGATTGCCTCCTGTTTTTTCTTTGCTACTTCCCTGACTCTTACTTCTGTTAGACTGTACTATTGGATTGACTCATTTAATATTTTTTTATTTTCCTTCCCCCTGAAGTGAAGATTATTATTTTGAATACAGCTACTCTGAAGAAGGCATTGTCACCTTTGGGCCAGAACTATGCATTTCTTTAACACTGCCTGCATTTCCTCCTTTTAAATCTCTTTTATAAAAGTTGAAAATGGTTTGATCATAGATGAATTCATCTTCAAAGCAAACACCTGATTGTGAGACAATCCGTTGCTCCCCACATAGTAATGTGGATTCCAAAACTGGTTCATGGCCTACCCTGTTTAGATTGGATTTCCTGCCACATTTATCCCCTTTTCTTTGGGTAGTTAGTCCCTGTGTTCTTCTGGCTACCTGACTTCCCTGTACTGTACTCCCTGAAGTTGCCTCCGTAACTGATCAAAAAATGCTGATTTCGAAGGACACTTGAACCAAAATGAACATTGATCGGGATCGGTTGTTTTAAACCTCCCAAATTGTAACTTTTAATACACTCAGACCTGTCTAAACTCTGCTGCTAATTTAAAATCCTGAGAAATGTTAGGGGCATCCAAACCTTTCTCATTTAGAACATTTTAAATGCAGACACCAGCACTGTGAGCAGACTCAAGCTATCTTCTCCATGAAGTACCGTAACAAATACTTAGCAGGCTTTCTCTTACAAGAGCACATAAATCACATCCTGACCTGTTCTGAGAAAGACAGAATCATTCTCTTACTTCATCATGTGTATTTTTATGAAAAATAACTTGACAGGCAAGCTGAGCAGCTGGTGCATCTGTAGCAAGCAAGAGTTATGGTGCAACTCCAGCTGCAAACATCAACACATTCTTTTCTGTCAAATTACAGCAGTTTTATAATTCAATGGAGAAGCCAGTGTGGGAAAAAAAAATTTTCATAGTAAATGTAATCGATAGCCTAATTAAATATTTGTATCCCTAAATGAGTGCTCTTTAGTGCTCTGGTTCATACTGTGGCAATGTTTACAAAGCTCACCTGACCATGTGAAATGAATTACAGATTCTAAACAATTGCAAAAATATAATTTCTAAGCAAAGATTGCAGAGCTTTCGCTAAAAGTCCATGTGTGCAGCTTGTGTAGGAGCAATAATTGTTTCTCAGCAACAGCAAGTAGCCCATTTTCTTCATTTTATTAATGTGGAAACAAAGGTAACTGATTTGCTCAGGGGTGCAAAAAAATTGTAGGATGTAAAGTAGAATTCAGACTTAACTGAAACCCTTACTGTTTATTCATTCCAAGTCATTACAAGCAGTAGTGTGAATAGAGGAAGACTGCTGCTTTCATTAGCTAATTACATGCAACTTAAAAGGCGTGCAAATTCTGAGTGAGCCAAAGTTTTAACAATCTTATAGAGTGCCCACAATATCTATATTTTGACAATATCTTTTAATTTGTTGAATTGTTTCACATAACTGAATTTATCATATTCCTTTTACTGAGCAGTGAAATAAAAAATACTTGTGGACTATTATTTTTGGAAACTAACTCTATGTTGTAGGTGTCCATACACAACCAAGGCAAAAATTTTATGCAGATTTATTTTTATGGGAAGAGTAAATGAAAGAAAGTGTCAATTCTTGCTTTGTCCATCGTAAGAAGAAAAGCAGCATTGTTTGAATGTAGGACTGGACCTTCCCCATTCCTTTCTGCTTGCTCATTCTCTTCCTCCCCTTGCAAGTGGAAAAAGTCTGTTTAAACATAATAAAACTAGGTCTCTGTAGCTTGACAAATTACCATTTTTTTCCAAAGTGTTATTTTCTTTGCGATTCTTCAAAACCGTACTGTAACTCTTGGAGATGTTTTTACAGAAACATAGGCATGCTTTATTCAGTTCTGCTGTTGGATTTATGGATGCTTTTGTCAGGATGCCACCATAGAAACCTTAAAATGACATGCTTGATTTATTAATCCAGTTGGAATACAAATCCTAGGGTACACAAAAAGGTCACTTAGCAGTAGCACTAGGTCATCCAGTAAGATTTTATACTAATGGAAAACAATTTAAAAATGTAATTCTAAATATGAGAAAGTTCCTAAGTGGTTATGATATAGGCATAGATGAATGGAATACATTGTGTGTCAGTCCTTTCATTGCAATATATAAGAAGTATGCTACATCATTTGTATTGCAAAATTCCAGGAAACCTTGGTGTTGGGTTAACAAGGTTAACCCAACCTAAACCTTGTCCCAACAAGTAAAAAGAGCAGTGTATGGAAAGGTGATTAATTTCTCATTGTTGCAGAAAAAATAAAATCTTTTTTAAAAATGCAATCTTCTAGTAGAACCTTACAGCATCTTTTAGCCATATCTCAAGCTGAAGAGAAACAGTGCAGCAGAATGAGAAAAGGTTTTTAAAATAGAAATAATAATTACCTTCTTAACTCTCTGGGCTCCTATTTTTAAGGATTCCAGAGAACTGGAGGAGTCTAGACGCCTTAAAAATAATTAAAAAAAAAAACAACTAGTTTTAAATTTAGTGCTCTGGGACTGCTGAAGAGTCATGATCAGTTACTGGGACTGAACCCCAGTCAGCTGGGGTTGTAACTGAATGTGTAACAACTGTCGGTTTCACAGTCTAGTATTTCAGCATCCTTAAATAGTGAGGAACTTTAAATTCTGTGTTATTACTGCTTTGTGCAAAATAAATTCTACAATTTTTCTAGGGTTCATTCTTGTTCCCTGGAAGAGTTTCATTTAGCTTAATGGTATGGATGATCTAACCACAGAACTTAAAATCAGTTTGTTGACTTAAATGTTCTTTTCCAGCAACCTGAAATCCTTTGTTTAGCACTACTGTTAAAACTCTTCACGAATACTGCAAGTGCATATCTCAAAGTGCTTCTAATACTTTAGTCTATGATAAAGAATATTTTAAATATTTATTTTGCAGAAAGAATAGTTACAGTGCTTTGATGACATTTGGGCACTTTAAATACCTAAGGAAACTTACATAAAAGAAACTTTGTTTAAATTTTGGTGTAGTTCAACATTTGCCAGTTGCATAATGAGCAAATCAAAGTTGAGCTTGGTTTCTTGATAAATGAGCCTGATAAAAAAAACTGTATCTCCCTTTTGTGAATTTGCCCCTTGCAGGCACTGTTACTAAGGGTGGTCAGCTTTTCTAACACTTTTGTTTATTAGGTTTTTTTGTTTATAGCATTGCCAGACTTTAAGCATTTGAGTTCATTTCTGCCACGACCAGTGTTGCCTAAAGCATTGCCCTTCTGCTGGAGTGACTAGACTGCCTTGTGCTGGAAGCTGAAACTGGGCATGTCCTGTAGAGAAAATTGGGAGAGAGTGAAAGGCAGGCACAAGTAGGGTGCAGGGCGTTGGAGCAGTGGGTGTAAGTCCTGGGTCTGAGGGAAATGAGAATGTCACTGAAGAACCAGATGAGGGCAACAGGGAGCAGAATAAATGTGTTGTTAACAGTTAAGCCTGGACAAGACCTTACAGGTAATTTCTCCTCAGTGAGATGCTAAGTACAACAAAAGCTGCTTTTTTTT